>WBNO01023361.1:251657-334165 GCA_013400575.1 Peucedramus taeniatus
CCCCAACCCCCCCGTCCGCCCCCCCATCCTCCTTTCCTGATGATCGCACTAGAGCATCATCCTTACTCGCTAAAGGAAAATCAATTTTCAACAGGTTTAATTAAAATTAATCAGTCAAATTACTTAATATTAATTGACTTATAATTAAAGCCAGAAAGTTACCTTGGAATCAGGAGAAAGGATGTTATCTGGAATCATTTTAACGATGCATATGGTTTCAGAGCAATTACATTCAAATAACTGTTTAAATAAAACAAACCAGAGCTTGATTATAGTGTTGTGTTCTTGCTGGTGCAGGTGACACAATCTGGACTGGCCATTTCATTCTGTAAATTTGCTGACCTTTCGAAGGAATATCATGTTAGTTTGACACTGGGTTTGCCTTCTGGAAGGCCAGTTTGTTTTAGCTCTAACAACTATGGCATTAAAATCTACTAGTATAAAATGGAAATATGTCTTATAGAAGCTATAAATATCAAAGTGAATGTTTTTAGCACGTTTAGATGTTCTGTGAATTTGAAATGAAGCAGATTTTTCTTTTTCTCAGCATAAGTGTAAGAAATTGTTTTAGGAATTATTTTTTGCCAGCACTGCCATCCACTGTGGCAATATTTGCATTTTTCCAGAGCCTTAGTGGGACAAGACCGTACTGGTAAATTCAGAGATAATTCACATCCAAAATCACGTATTTTTGGCAATGCTCACAATAACCTTTTCATGCTCCCTTAAGACCTAGGTTGGTATTTTTGTTTGTTTGTTTTTTACAGTAGCAGCATTTTTGGTGCATCCACAGACTATTGTTATTGCTGAAAGAGCAGTACTGTGAGCTTTGGGACATTTTCCCCTACTTTTCTGGGCTGGCTTAGTTGAAGCAAAGGATACTTATGAAATTGCACGTACTTTATTACAGGCACCTGACAAGAGAAAGACCCATGCACGGTATAAATGAGCATTTAAAAATAGAGCCCATTATTCAGGGCCCTGATTTTCAAAGATCCTGATTCCCATTGACTGCACTGAGACTTGTGTGGGCTCAACAGCTGTAACACACAGACCACTTCTGCATCTTTGAAATCAGATTTGCAGATTGGGAGCCAAGAGCTAAGTAGCCATGTTTGGGAATGGTGGTTGGGAAGGATTCTTTATTTTTTCTTCCCCCTCCCATCCCACTCCATTACTGGTGCAGGGTGCTGGGTTAAAGAAGACTGCTTCTTAGTTACTTTTTGATAAATGACACCGTTTTTCTTAGGCTGTGGCTATAGATTGCAGTGATGTTGCAAAAGCAGTTTTGCAGTAAATGATTAGGAGATCCTCAGATACCTGCAAAGAGATCCCATTTATCCTCTACGTTTCCTGCGAATCATATGCAGGCTGTGGGAAGAAAAATGAGGCTGAGGATAATCATGCTAAGTGTGCTGGGAAGCAGGATTTGGCTGAACACCTCTGTTTTGTGATTAACTGAGGCAGCAGAGAGAGCCATGAGAGTGGTTCAGGCTGTTTGAGGCAGTGGGTGTAGGAGCGAGGAGAGGAGCTGCTGTCCTGGTGCTGCTTTGGTTATCTTACCCCTTCTCCTAGAGTAGGGTAAGAAGATAATATCCTAGCTGTTGATACTTTTACATCTTTTACAAAGTGGGTTTTCTCTGGATTATTTGGCTGGAGGTGGAGCAGTCTGCTGAGGAGGGTTATTTAAAGACTGGGACAGGGCTGTAGGCAGATAAATTGATTTGCAAGTGAATGGAGGAATTTGAACATGGTAATGGTGGTAGTTGTATTTTTTATCAGTTTACATTTTTAATATCCTCTGGCATGCACACCAGCATTAACCACTCTAATTGTTCAAATGGAGTCTGGGGAAAAGGGAAGAAAGCAGAGGCTTAGATGTGGTCTCAGTTTGTAATGGATTGACTTGCCTTTCTTTATTAAAAGCAAATATACATTCCTTTGTAATAGAGATGTAAAGCTGTATTACAGACCCTTGGCTAGCTCTAAATTATTTGTTTGATGTCATATTTATTATGGTTTTTTAATCACATGAAAAAGAAATTATTTAAAAATTAAATAGTGGAAAAAGAAGGGCAAAAGGAGACAGACGTTCTTTGAGAGCAAATAATGAAAATAAAACATTTTTTCTAGAGGTCCAGTAGAAACCTCTGTGGATTTCTTTTAATAAAGGATGGGCAGTTATCAGTCTGATTCAGTAAATGATATAGTTTCTGATTAGTCCCAGATATCCCTCCATGGTAAGTATAACAGGTGATAAAATAATAGATAATGGTAAAAAATAGGTCCTGACTGATGAATAAAGGCTTTTCTAGAGGCATGTCTCCATTTCTGTAGTCCTGGTTCTGAGCTCTGCATTGTGAGGGAGCACAAGCACCCAGAGGGGGATGCCTGCCCTGATACCAAGGTGTTGCACAAGAGTTTGTATGGAAGGGAGGGAGAGGGAGTCAGGGGATGCAAAAAACCAAACCAAAACAAAAAAACCCCACCTAATGGGAAAACTTCATCATGTGCTGCATATTGAGAGCACATCCTCTATTTTTAATAACAGGTGACAGGTTTTTGATGACATTACATTCCCCAGGACTACTATTGGGTTAGCAGAATTACAGGGGGAAGTAATTTTGGCTTCTTGGTGACTCAGCTGCATGTTTCTACCTCTCTCTAAAGACCACATGTGTTTTCCAACAGACTTTGTTTCCATAACTATTAATTGCTCATTGATGATGTTTTGTGTGCTCTCCAGGGATAAAGAATGACTGGTTGGCTGCTTGGTCCCATGTTAAGTTTTGCTGTGAACCCTCTCCACCGTGGCACTTCCCATTAGAAAACAAAAGGTGGAGTGAGGGAGCAGCAGCTGTGGGAAACCAGGGGGGCACAGAGTCTGTGCTGTAAATATCCTCATGGTTACCAAGCCATGTAAAGATCTGGGCTGCACACAGCAGGGTAACATGGTTTTTCCACTGCTGTGGTCAAATAAAACATGAGGCCGTTAAAGGAAAAGCAATTTTAGTTCTCTTTACCCCATTTGTTGAATTCTTCTGTTTTGTCCTCATAATATTTTCTGCATAATCAGTTTTAGTGTTGCCTTTGGGTAGCCTGTTACCTTCTGCTGATGCTTGGTTAGGTCTTTTGCACCATATTAAAGGAGAATGTAATGCTTGGAAATTAGCAACACGTGACTGTAAAACCATAAAAGTGGTCAAGGACACTTTACAACTATTGCAATTCAAGTAACTCATATTCCTTTAACGAAGCAGAGAACTTAAATGGCAATTTAAAAAGATGTTTTCTAAATCTCCTCAATCACATCCTGCCTAGAGAAGCCATTAGCTCACTTGTTGAACTGGTTCTGGGATTTTAATGAGGGGAATACATTTATGTTGTATTTTGTACTTTTATTTAATTACATTTTGTCTGAAGCTTTTAGGTTCAATATCTGAACTTAAAGTTGTTCCTTAACTTTTGCTTTCCCAACCCTGTCCCCCAGTTTCCAAAACAGTACTTGCAAGCAGTAAAGTGTTATGTAGGCACACAGTGTTAGAAATATTCATGAGGAGAAAACAACAATTTAGTCAGGAGAAACCTTACAGATAGGCTGAATATTTTGACATCCTCAAGCCTGTGCAAAACAGGCATTGTGGGATGAGGCTTTTGTTTCTTCTACTGGTTTCACAATAATGGTTTATTTCTGTGGAGGATCTGGGCCCTGGAACAGTCACCATGAGATGCTGATGCTGGGTCAGGAAAGCCTCTGGTCACTGGAGTCGTGGTCAGAGTGACCAGGACATGGCACAGGGGCACTGAGCCTGGTTGCTATAGCTGAATAAGTCTCTTTCTCACAGACAGGGGTAGAAAATGAAAAGAGGACAAGGAGCTGAATAATAGGAGCTACACATGAAGTCAGATGGAAAGAGTAAATCTTTGTAGACGTTTAATGGTGTTATATTCTAAGCTTTTGGGAAATTTTATTTGAAATTTTTTTACAACGGTAAATATAGTCTGTGCTATATCCTATTTCTATTTCATGTGAGAGAAAAATTCCCCATCTATGGCACAACACTTTACTGCTACCATTACTGCAGACTTTATAGATCAGAGATGTGTCAGCATGTTAGCTTTAGCTGTAATGCTTTTTTTTTGTGAAACCTTATGGGCCTTGCAGCCACTTTCTCATACTGACACTCATAAAACGTTCAAGTTCTCATATTTATTATTTAATTTGCTTCCTATATAAAGCAGCAGAGCTCTTTGGTACATGAATATGAAGCCAAAAATGACAGGCAGGCATGAATGGGACTAATGAGTTTTAATAATGCACATATTAGAAACTGTTAAAGGAAGTTTAATTAAGAAAAACAAGTTAAGCATGAAATTCATTTTGGAGCAAATGCAAGTAAAGTCACAGATGTACAGAATGCTAGATCACAGGAAACAACCTCTTCAAGCTGATAGATCCCTCTAATGCCAATATTGCACTCAAGTTGTAGTGTGCTCTCTGCAGTTCTGGAAAGCCTGGTAATACCAGTCAAGAGCACTTTCAGAGCTGAGTTAGAGATGTTGGGTTTGTGATTAACAAATTATGTTTATACGTCCGTGAATTTTGTGATGAGTTGGAACTTGATCTCAATTACCCTGATGAAATCGGGACCATCTCGATCATCTGATCAAGAACAAAAAACATGGGTTCCTTTTTCTGCCACAAGGAAGTTTGCTGGTCTTTTTCTTAAAAAAAAAACAAAAAAAAAAACAAAAAAAAAACAAAACAAACCATCCTGTTGAAGAGCTAGTTATTGATCTAGCTCTACAACAAGGGTTTTGTATGCTTGGAATTGTTACTGTATTGTATCCAGCTAGAACAACAATTCATGGTCAAATCTGAGTTCATTCAAGCATCTTTGTTTGCAGAGTTCTCCCTCAAGAAGTGGCATTATCTGTATTCCAGCTTTTTTCATCTTGAATTTCTATTTCCACCAGGAAAATACAAAAGTGATATCTTTCTTATGAATCTGATATGAAAGCTTGCCTTGGGGGCTGAACTAGCATTAAAGGTAGTATTATTGTTGATATTATAGTTGTAATAAAGGTGGCAAAGAAAGTCCAATTAATTTTTCTCATACGATTAACCCCAGTGAACTGAGGGTGAGCCACAAATACATATCAGGTGAAGAGCCTTGTTAACAATTCTATAACTAAATTTATCACCTGAAAGAGACAACAAAAGGACAGTTAGTTTCAGGAGTCCCTGGGTGGGTTCTGGACACTCTTCTAGGATGATCAGATGAGATGCATGTGTATATTTTATGAAGTATTAATCAAAGCAACTCCCACTTGACCTGATGATATGCAATACACAGATTTTGATACTGAAGCTCTCCAATGAGAAACATCTGGGTTATTTTTTCCTCCGGGATGACCTCTGATTAACATGAGTTCAGTGGAATTTCTGCAGTAGGTCAGGGAATCTTTTTGTCCTGGAGCACAGAGCAGCCATCAACAGAATGGCCATTTGATCATTTAGCTGAATAGTTACAGTACTCAAAAGTGAGGATAATGTGTGGTCCATTTAAGAGTTAACTGTAAGCTGCTAAAAGGAATAAAGGTTCACTTCAGTGCTCATTATATTCCAAGCCAGTGCATCTGTCATTTTTAATTTAAATCTGTATTACTTAGCTGTCTAAAACTTTACACATAAGTGACAGAGTTACCCATTCTTTCTGTTATGGGTAAAATCACCATTTCGTTACCTACTTATTGTGCAAAATGTCAGACAGTTCTAGTCTACATTAAAAAATTTTAGTCAACTTCTGGTAATATAAACAACTACTTCAGATAAGTAGAACTATTTTAATAAAATGATTTATTGATATAAGTAAATGGAAGATAATAGGACTTAACTGACCCTCTCCTTATGGGCTTAATTTGTCTAATTCAAAAACAGTTTAATAGAAAATTTTGATCAGAAGTCTTCCTATTTTGGCAAACTAAGATGCAGAAATTTTTTTAAGTGATTTTTGATCATGAAAATACTAGTCAATAGGCATTAGTAAATATACCCACTAATGGCAAAGAACAAAAATTTGGTGCAGTTGAAAAATATATCACAATTTAAAGGAGTATTATGACATCTACCCATTTTAATTCAACTTTTCCCTAGTTTTGAAACATCGAATACTTCATGCTACAGTATTTAAATACCGTATTTTTCACTAACTGGTTATGAAGTTTAGTGGTCAAAACATCATATTAGATCGAGGTGAGGGCACTCAGGAATCACTTTCTCTGATCTAGGAGTGATATATTTACACAGCTTGTAGCATCTGGAAATCCTTTCCACTGGGTTGTTTGTGTTCCTGTGTAACACAACACTTGTGATCTCATCCTAATGTGGGGTGGGACTGTGAGCCCATGAGGATGGTGTCTTATTCATACCTTTCTTGGCCATCCTGGCAGAGGTTCTGCATCTCAGTAGGGCTGCATCTGCAGCAGCTTTCTGGAGCTACCAGAGCTGTGGCTGCTCTGAGTTGGAGGGGGTGCTGGCATGTGGGATCTGACCAAACCCCACCAGAGCTGTACCCTTCTTACATGTATTATGTATTCAGGATTGCAGTCTCCTCTATTTATATTTAATTCTATATTTCATACACATGTTTTTTTTTAAATGAATGTAGTTAAGTTCTTGAACTAAACCCATGCAAATCCCATCCTTTTGAGAAAGCACTTAGGAAAGTATGCAAGGGCAATGTCTGTTTTAAAATATTTCGCAGAATGGATTGGGTTGGAAGGGGCCTCTAAAGGTCATCTAGGTTTTGGTGGGGACACCTTCCCCTCCAGGCTGCTCAAAATCCCATCAACCTGGCCTTTTTTTTACTACTAAACTGAGAAAAAATACACCGTATTTCAAACTTGCTTCCCTTGCTAACTTGAAACACGAAGGAAGAGATGGGGAATTTTCTGCTGCATCTCTTGTGGATTTGTCTGGTCATGTTTACAATTGGTGTGTCACAGAGACACAGTGTTCACCCTCATCTTTCCTCTAATGGTCTCTGTACCACTGTCCATGTTCCTGCTTGGCTTCATAGCGTGTTTTAGAACATGGATTTCTTCTTAGAGACATCTCTGGGCTCTTAGTTCCAAGGAGAGAATGCTGTAAGTAAAAATGGATGCAAATGTAGCTGGTTCTGCAAAACAGCACTTGTGTTTTGAAATGAAGTGGTGTTGTGTGGTGTTCCAAACTCTTGCAATCACTTTGAATATTTGTGCAACTGGGATTTACTAGCAAAGTGGATATGGAAATGAATTTTTAAGCAGGAATATCAAATCACAGAATACACCTTCAGCTGAAAAGAAAACAGCTTTTTTGGGGTGTTGGGAGATTTTTATTGTAACAATAATAACCTTTACATGTGCTAAAGCTGACATATGGCCAGAAGCCTTGGGTGCCACCAAAGGTTTTATTAATCCATTGGAGCTATTGATAGGTGGTAGAGATCAAACCATCCCTTAAGATTTTAAGGTCTGGGCATGAGTAACAAAGAGGAGTTGCACTGCTGCAGTTTGCAGCAGATGTGACCTGTGGTGGGATGCCCTGTGTCATTGGAAATGCAAAGATGCACTGAAGCTCTCTCGGATTGTTCACTCCTCAGCATACTAATGCTTCTCTAAAGTATTTCAGAATCTGAGCTATAAAGTAATTTGAATTCAGAAAGGAAGATAATAAAATAATAGATAGAAAAAAACTCTGTATAGTATAGACTGTTTGAAAGAGCATGAAAGTCTTTATCAAATACCTTTTACAGTAGAATTCATTTGTGTTACCACAGGGAGCAATTGTGATCCTCAAATCAAGACAGCAGAAAAATCTGAAAAGGTTTCTCTTCTTCTTTCTCAGATCCACATTATTTTGATGCTAAATCTTGTCCCAGATTTATCATTGCTACTCTTTGGTTTATTCACCTGCTTGTCTCCCTGATCATTCCTGTTTATTCCTTCTCTTTTTTTTCCCACTGATTCCTCTTCAGCTGAGTCCAAATACCAAGGGAAAGTCCTATGTAGATCACCTGCAGAAAGACTGGGGAGAATTTTGTCCAGCATTAACTCTCAACATGCTCCTGGCCAGCTTCCCTGCTTGCCCTTGCACCTCCTGCTCAAAATGAAATTTTGTCATGAAAGTCTCAAAAGATTTGATAAAGCTCAGTCTTTTTATTTGCGTTGAGTTTGTGGTTTTGATGTGATAGCTTCAGGGCAGCCAATGACAGGCTTGAATGTCTGACCCTCTCAGTCTTAAAAATAAACTGTTACTTAGACATTTAAAAAGAAAGGCTTGAAAAGAGCAAATCCAAAATTCAAGTTACAAATACAATGAAAATATCTTGATTAAAATCCTACAAGCGGTTGACAATTTGCTGCCCTTTATACCCTATCCATCTATTCATTGAGGCTGCTGCTCAACAGTTAATTAATTAGGAATAGCAAACACAGAACTGCATGATATTCTTACCTTTTTAGCATCCTGTCTCAGAGTAAAACCTTATCCATAGGAGGCAAACCAGAACTGCAGATCACAGCAGAGCTGTTCAGCTGCAAAGACAAACCAGAAGATGGACAAGCTTAGAATTACAGTCCAGCTCTAGAACTGGCTTTGAGTTTACATCAAATGTATCATTTGAGGTATCAAGTGTATTACAAAGTTTCTTTAGAACTGAAAACAGGTGCTAAATAAAGTTTTAGTAGCATCTTGGTAATTTTGCACATCAAACAAACCCAGCACTTTGAAATGAAGAGGGATGATTTTCCTTGCAACAGCTATGCTGGATTTGTTGACCTGAGACCTTCCCCAGACCATGTGAATTAGTTGGGAGGCTGCTGAGATAAAGTTCCTGCTATTTACAAGTTTGATTTCAAGTTTCTTCTTGGAAAAGAAGAGAAAGTACATGTTTCCATTCCTGAGAGGAAAACAAACCCTCGTGGGTTTTAAGACCCTGTGGGAAAGGCTGTGGAGGTTTTTGAATACCACTAAGGAACAGGCTTTCATCTCTCCATGTGCATTGCTCAGAAACCTGTCTGCCTACTCTGTCTTTACTATTCCTGAAGCAGTACCCTCCTCCCTCCAAAATCTGAAATGCTACAAAGCAACAATCCTCCATGAGGGGAATGTCTGCCATTCCATGTAAGTGTGTTAAAGTAAATGCAAACACACACATCAAGTCTGGGGAATTATTTTCTGCAGCTAAATTGGTGCGTTTCCAGCAAATACTGAGAATATGCAGCTGGAGGATGAAGGATATAAGCCTGTTTGTTAATGCAGTTTCACAGTGAAGGTGTTAGAATTAGCAGAGAAAGAAAAGGGAAAGAGAAAATTGTGGAAAAGCTTCATCTATCTCCTTATTGCCTCCTGAGATAGATTGTTCAGAGCTAAAGGAACACTAGACATGAACCAAATCTCCTGCTGTCCTATATAGCTTTTACAATCTCCTTTTTAATAACCCAAACTACAGGGTAGTCTGACTATTAGACAAGCCGTTCTTTTGAATTCTCTCCACAATGTGTATAGACATGATAAAAAAACCAATTCTCATTAAAGCTGCCAATGCTGTTTCAAAAGCAGGTGGTTTAAAATGTTTCCTATACAAAGCAAAACACATTTCTTGTGCATTACACACTGCTTAATAGGGAGTGTAAGATTACACTGCTATGTTGTGTATAACACTGCATCTTAAATAATAGGATATTGTAAGTCGTGTTGGAAATATGTTTCACATGAATATGGAAGATGTAATGATATGCACTGAGCAATTTTCAGAAGTGCTGGAACACAGTCTTGTGTGACAACCTCTGAGCTAAAGTAGTTGAAAATAGCATCTGGAATTTCAGATTATACAGTCTCTGATCCTAACTGATTATTTTTTTCTAGGATATTGTTCAGTCAGCATGTGGATATATGAAAGATAAGATTTCTCCTGTCCTGTGGGAATGCTTATTGTTTATGTTATAAATTAAGGATGGTAGGAATTGAGTGCTCTCAACATGCATTTTCATTTTTCACTGAAGTCAGTCTTTTATAAGGAATGCAGGATTGATCTGACGTAAAAATTGTGATATACAGCTCCCTCCCTAAGCTGCCTGTTCATCCTTTTCCAAACCAGTTCTGAAAAAAACCCCAGCAACCTACAGAGGTCCAGTTGTACTTCTGTGCAAATTCAGAGTTTGCCATTCACTTCAGCAGAAGCAGTCTTTGGTCCTTCATTGATGTGAATATTTCAGTCTATCTGTGTTTTTCATCAGCGATCAGAAAACCCCATAAAGCATGGTAATTCAGGTTGTTGTGAATAAGCACAGTAATTCATGCTATATTTTAAAATGAATAAAAATGTTTGTATGTATTATAAACTGCTTTTAATGAAATAAAATTCATTTGGGTCTTCAGTGTGCCTGCCTATCCTAATTTCCCCATCTTCTGCTTTAAAAAATAATTACTTCCTTTCTGATAAATCAACTTCTGCACACAAGGTGAAAATTGATTATGAGCTGATTAAGTTAAATAAAATATTAACATAAACACTTATGTAATGTAGCTTGGCAGTGAATTTCTTATTCTTGAAAAGGTGAATTTTAAAAATGTATTTTCTGTGAGTCCTGTTTCTCCTGAGAAGTCTCTATAAATTCAACAGGTGACATTACAGATAATCCAGTAATCAGTGTTTCACTTGCCATTTCATGGACCCATAAACTACTGCAGTTTAACTTACATGACTCTAGCAAATATTAATGTATGTAAATAACGTGTTAAACACCTAGTTATCACTCTGCTCATATTAGCTCTTTCATACTAATGATTTATTTTCATTTTCTCCAGGATATAGACCTGCGGCTAACTGGATTTGATTTATAAGAGGGGATTCTGCAGTAAATGGCTGCTCTCTTCATATTGCTGCTATGGAAAACAGAATTGTCAATAGGATGTAGTCTGATAAATAGTGCTGAGTGAAGATGCAGCTTCAATAAGTGTGAAATCAATGGAAGATACTTACCGCATGAAAAGCCTTTTGAGATTTTTCTGACAGGCACCTATTTAGGAAACTTGATCTGTTTCCTCCTGTCGCCCTGTTTTTACACCAGTGGATACAAATCAGATTGCTTCACTGTAGTTACACAACTAATGTGGGACCATGGCCTTTCCAAGATCCATGTGGCTGAACTGTGTATGGAGAGCGACGGTGGTCCGCCTGCTACACACGGGATTGAATGCCACTCTTGCTTTTTCTATACTTGGATTTTTGCTTCACGCTGCAGCTGTGTCCTCCCAAAAATTGGATGATACCAACCCAGTGGTGACCACCAACTTTGGCAAGATAAGAGGGATTAAGAAGGAACTTAATAATGAAATTTTGGGGCCCGTTATTCAGTTTCTCGGGGTTCCATACGCTGCCCCTCCAACTGGGGAGCGCCGCTTTCAACCTCCTGAGCCTCCATCTCCCTGGGCAGATATCAAAAACACCACCCAGTTTGCTCCAGTGTGTCCCCAGAACATTATAGAAGGCAGGTTGCCTGAAGTCATGCTTCCTGTGTGGTTTACTAATAACTTGGATGTAGTTTCCACCTATGTACAAGATCAGAACGAAGACTGCCTCTATTTAAATATCTATGTCCCAACCGAGGATGGTGAGTTAACAGCAGGCAAAACAGGGAGATCTTTTTATTTTCCTGTTCTACTTTCTAACAATATTAATTCACGTGTACTGGTAGCATGCATGGCTTTCTCTGTTTGCATGCCAGCTTATTACATGTGTGCATGCTGCTTTTTTCTGTGTGCATTTGTCCTTGCTTTTTTTTGATTTTTTTTTTCTTTCTTTCTATGTCTACACTCATTTTTTTTCTCCCACAGCACGTGTAATTTTTAGGTCAAAGTTGGTGCCTAATTCTCATTGCCACCCACTGACTTCTGGGAAGATGCATCAACATCTTTTCCATTGCATGTGCAGGCACAACAAGTCGAGAATCTTCTGCACCTAATAAAGCAGGTCATATTTAAGTTAGATAGTGGTGTTGCATGCTCCTACTGTCTGTGACGGAGCTCCATGTTATTTTCTAGTCTTCTATTCATTTTTCAGTCAAAAGAATATCCAAGGAATGTGCCAGAAAACCCGGCAAGAAAATTTGTAGAAAAGGAGGTATGTATAAAGTGGACAAAAAAACAAACAAACAAAAAAAAAAACGGGGGAAGAGATCGAAACCTTGCAAAAGGAGAAGGAATAATACAGGTGAAAGAGGCTGATTGCTGGTGCTGTGAACTGTTAGGGACTGTCTTGTCCTGGTGGAGAGGTGTTTAGAGAGAGCTTTTGTGTACAGCAGGTGAGAAGATAACTTTTGTAGAGCCGGGACTCAGTTGCACCTGATCATCTCTGTCTGGCACTCTCCAGTGACAGTGTTGGCAGCTTCTCTCTTGGCCTGCAGGCTCTGGGCAGTGTCTGTCAGTGGCACCAGGGGATGGGATGTTGTGTGTGGATGCAAAGGAGGGAGCTCTGTGCCCTTGGATGGGCACTGCTACCACTGGAGAGGCTGGCACAGCCCACAGCTCTCCCTTCCAGAACTATGGCATAATGGCTGGAAAGCATCAGAGCAACGCAGGGCTGAGACCTGCACTGGCTTTCTCCAGGATACTCCCTGTTTTCTTGGAACAGGGTTAACTTTTCTGAAGTGTAGATGTGAAACGTTTTGGGTTTTTTTTTCGTTTATATGCTTCTAAAAGTGAGCTTTGATTTCCTTTATTCTGTGATTACAGCTCTCTTTGTCAAAGCCCAAAAACTCTTAATAGGGGTGTAGGGAACTGTTAAAATATTGTGACATGGTACTTTGGGAGCTAGACTGCTTTTGGAAGCTTTGGAAACTTGGCTTCTCCCCTTTCTGTGTTAAATAGCATGGAAGAGTTTGCAGATTTCTTTGTGAATATTTGCAAATTCCTCAAGCAGTTGACATGCAACAGAGAAGGTCTATTTTGGTACTGATTCAAAGGAGGCATTTGGTGCTAGTTTTGAAGTACTAATTTTGAACTATGCACGTTTGTTTTGCATCAAATGATTTTTCTTTATTGTGTTCTTTAAAATAGTGTGTTACCTTAGAGCTGGACCACATGTGAATTAGAATGCTTTTCGGGGTAAACAAAGAGTACTGTGGACATGCACAGTTGCCTATTAGCTGTAATCCATTTCTTTTTTATCCTGTTATTCCAAAACTAATACATTTTAGGAAAGCATGTAGCAGAAATGTTTAGAGCTGGGCAAAATTTAACTCTTTATATACTGCTTTAGGTTTTTAAGGCAGTATCTAGCCTCTAAATGAAGGTGGCCTTGTTACCAAGGCTTTAGCTCTTACAGCTCCTAACTGCTGGTTGCAGCTAGCTGTTAATTATTTATTGTTAATTGTAGTTGCTCGATGTATGCTTTTTTTAGATGTCTAAATCCACTTTCAGTGACTTAAAGCAATTTGTGTTTAAAGTGTCAGGCTTTGAGGCATCTTCTGTTTTCTCTTAGGGAATTTTACTCGGTGCTGTAAAAGTACAATTGTTTAAGCTGGACTCCCAAAGCTGGAAATGAAGATAATCAGGGCACTGTGAGCAACGTCACTTCTTCACACATCATTCAAGTTAGAATAACTGCTGTCATTTATATGCATTCAATTAATGTGCAGTGCTGCAGCAGTTATTACGCAGTTCATCAAGCGTGTGTAATTAGCTGAGCAACTTTCACTTCCTATCACCCAGACGCTGATTCACAAAGTCATAAATAAAGATGCAGATCCCCATCATTGTTCTCAGAGAGCATCTTTCATATGAGAGAGTATTAAAAAAAAAAAAAATCAGAAAAATAGCAAAAGTCAAGGGAGGGAGAGCCCAGTAGCTGAGAAAGTCATGCTTATTGTCCTGTGGGCCTGCAGGAGAATAAAGAGAGTTACTTGAAATTCAGTAGGTACCTTTCCACTTAGATTCACTGAACACACAGCACAATAAAAAGCCTACCTTTTGCTGTTGACAAGTGCAGAGAGCTCCTGAATACCTTCAACTGGGCAGCTGAGATACCTGTAGTAATCTCTGTTCTCTGAGTAACTCACACTCAACTCACTCGTGCATAACTTGAGATTTATCCTGGGCTGGGATTGCCCCCAAGGCCAGGGGCAAAAGGAGTTGCAGGACAAAGTTGCAGTAGATTCACAGCAACTGAGCAGCAACCACAGCTGGGAAATGACATCAGTTCTGTATGAGAAGGAAGAAAGGCCCAGCACTCTCTTTTGCTAGATTTTTAGGTTACAGTCATAACATCACAGTGATGAAAATTATTGGAAGGAGAAAATCTGGAAATCAGAGGCAGACTTTTACACCATCTTTTTAATTCATAAAGGATATGTAAGATGAAAGTGACTGAAGCAGCAACCATATGATATTCTACATGTGGTTTGATTCCTTTTTACTACATAAAATAGATTGAATTAGATAAATAAATTAGTATTTATACTTAATTGTCAGCGGAGGGACATGAGAAAATTCTAAATTTTGAAGAAGAGGGAGCAATCTGATTAAAATAGTTGTAGAAATGAAAGGAATTCTGTCCATGAGTCATGCTAGAGATGGTAATGAGCATTATATCCATGACCTCCTGTTGGGATTTGGATGTGCCCACAGCAGAGACTACAGAGTGATAGGCTGAAGCTGGGTGAAAAGAAATGAAACAATTCAGCATGTTTTTTTACAAAACATGGAGGCATGTATTTCAGTTACTTGACCTTCAATTTACTGATTCAAAAATAAAGAAAGAACATCTGGTTTTGTGTCTTTTCCTTCACGTACATCAAGGTCAGAGGCTGCTAATTCTGTTTTGGGTGTGCAGAAACTTGTGTTTGCAAGGGCTGGTTTTGGAAAATCAGTGCAAAGGCATCTAAGTAATTCTGTGTTACTTCTTTGAGTCTAGTTTTCATAACTCTAATTATATTATACAACCTGATTATATTGCAGGCTATACGATTTTAGTGACTGATACTAATTATATTGTTTATTATCTGCCATTTCCTGAATTTCCTGACAAACCTTTGCAGCATTACTAGGGATTACCTGAATAATATTCTACTGTTTGGCATTTCTGACCTCTAAATTTACCTTATAATCAAAACACAAATATTTTACTTGTGATCCAGAATGTTTTCTTATCTCTTTGGAGGGCAAGTGCATCCTGCTTTAGCTGCATACCTGTGATGTTTTAATACTTTGCATTAATTTCTTTCCATTGCAACAGTTTGCACCAGGAATTTCCTAATTTTATGACAACTACATAAAGGAAATTTGGAAAGGATCACTTATATGACCACTAAAAGAATCCCCAGGTGTTTGCTCTGCACTTGGGATGACAATATGCACTTTCTTAGGAACCTGTACTAAAGCTTTCGTGCTGCCTGAAGATGCCTCAATGTGAAAATGTGGAGGTGTAGGTGGTATATCCTCAATGTCATGGAGCCAGGCAGATGCAGTTTTGGATAAATTAGTATTTGTAGGAGATTTAGGTGTAGAATAAGGAAAGAAATCACTTGATCCTTACTTTTATGTTTAGGAATTATCAGTGGCTCAGAGGCCGCCCAATATCAGTGACTTCCCCACATGTGGATTCTGTTTCTTATTCTAGTCAGGGCAGTGAATAAATTTTAAATGCGAAGACTCATGATCTGAACTACCTCATTTGAGAGTGTAGGATTAGACAGCTCTATTAATATTTATGCCTCCTAATGGGCTACTTGATTTTCAGAGCAAAGCTCCCCACACCATACTTTCTGGGTTATGGCTGTGGTTACTATGGACGCACGGGAGCAAATGTACATACACACAAATATATTCATGGAACTGAAACACAAATCACACTGCTGTAATCTCATCCTGCTTTGATCTCCCTTTGTTTTCAATAGAGAATGTGTTACATCAGTTCTGTTTTGTAAGAGGCTCTGATAACCTTAGGGCTTTAAGCTTAGCAATATGAAATATTCTTTAGAAGACTAAGCAGAAATTTCACCTGTTACCTTGTGTTTCTGTAGAGTGTTTGTTCCAGTACTCCATTTAACTACCCTAGAACTGTTTACTTATCATCAGATCTTGGAAAAGAACAATTAATATAACGCATGCAGTTCCTGTGGACTCCCTTAAATGAAGATCTTTCCGTAAACCCATTTCAGCTCTGAAATCAACCAGAAAAGGACAAGCTGAGACCTTTAAAATGTGTATTTCCACTGGCAAAAGTTGTAAATTCATTATCAGTGTTCTTTTTTTCTAAAGATGTCATTTAGAAAATAACATCAAAGTAATGGAAGAGTAGATGGTAAATTGTCAAAAATTATTGAAAAATTCTTTTCTCTATGGCCATATGAATGAAAAATATGAAATCTAAGGTGTGAGCCTCCATCACTGTAGTCAGAGCTCTGTCAAAATAAGTTATGCTGTCAGTAGACTAAAAACATGCCTTTGCAGACCATTGCCAGGGCTCTGTGTCTCTTGAGAATGAGCCAAACTTACAAAATATGCCTTTGTGTGTATTTTGGGGGATATCCACCCTTTTAAAGTGTTTATATCTTCATTAGGCCACCTTGAATATTCCTAAGAAATTATTTGCCTGCAGTATATTTGTGTCAGTAGTTGTCTGCACATATTTGAATTTTCATCCCCATCCCTGCTGGGTCCTGGCTGGATAGCTCTCACCCTTAGTCCCTGTGGAATCAGCAGGCCCAAATGAAGTCCATAATCCCTAACTCCACCACTACGCACCAAGACACCACAATTGTTCTATTTTTCTGTTCCTTTTTGAAGCCCTGTTTTTCATTCCTCAGCCATCACTGCAGCATTTCCTATTATACTGGTAATACATGGAAGAAGATAATGAAGCAAACATTGTCTTGTACAGACCTTTTCATCCTTTCACAATCTAAAGCTGTTAGTGTCAGTTAGCAGCATTTTTCAAAGATGTGCAGTAGGTTTATGTCATATTTCAAATAAAATACTTAAAACTCTGATGTACTTTCTCCAGCCCTCTTTCTGGATGAGCCAGTGCTTGACAATAGAAGACTCTGCAGACTGTATTTTAAGACTCCAGTCATCTTAAATGCCATCAGCACTGGTCACAGTCCCCTGTAAATGTCTGGTTGTTCGGGCTCTGGGCTCTTGCTGACCACACAGCCATCGTGCTGTCACTGCTTTGTTCATATACCTTGACAGTGCTTATAGCTCTAACAGGTCTTAAATTCTGATCTAATTCCATTCCTTGTCCATTATTTTACTGCTTGCTTTTCATTTTCTACATCCTCCCCCACACAGGCCCTAAAATAGTACTGCTACCCTGATAATGCTAAGTCGGATAAAACTGGTTTGTGCTTCTTCCCCCGGCCTTTGTTGGCTTGGACTGGTTTTACTCAGTAAACATCTGTGAGATGGTTTTCCTTTCAATCTGTTAGTTTCTAATTTATCATTTAAAGCCAGAGTGGATAAATCTTATAAAAAATAACTGCATAAGTGTATTTGTACATTTTCAGGAGGACTTTTTGAGTAACTAATATGGCTTTTGGATAGCTAATATTTTCTACTTGTTTTTTTCCCCCTGTATTGTGGTATTATTCCTTTGCTTTTCTCTGTGTTAATGCTTTTCATCTTTTTGTTTCCTTATAATACAAAGGGATACAAACATTTTTGGTATTCTTTGGATATTTATTTTAAGCTTGAAACATGGTGCTTACATGTGTCAAACTATTCTTAAGGATCATCTCACAATGTTAATAATCTGCTTATAACTTGAATATTGTTCCAGTATAATTTCTTTTTCTTTTTTTCCAAATTATTTTCACTCATAATTCTTTAGCCTTCTTCATTTTTACTTTATGATGTCAAATTTACATGTCTTCTCCACTTTGATATGTATGGTATTAATAATTATACTCGGCATTCAGAAATCAACTGCTTTAATGAGCTTACCATAAATGAGATTTGTTTTTGGGATATCAAACCATTTCCTTCTGTTTTAATATTAATATCTCTTATTTTACTTTCTCATGCTTGTAATAATGGGATTTATGCAAAGAAGGAGCAGCACAGAACAATGCAGGGCTAAGGGAAGTGGGACAAAGCTGATTTTCAGCCATGTTTGCACCTCTATTCCAGCACAGTGCAGGGACCAGAGTGATCTCTGGCTGCAACTGGAGCTTCCTCAGGGCTCTTGCAGAAATTTCAAGAGACATGGAAATGGCATAGTCCAGGTGCTGCAGCTGATTTCCCCTTCCAGAGTTGTGCCAAAGTGTTTTGGAACATCTCAGCAGCAGCAGTAAATCATGTTGCTAATTCCTCTGCTGTGGGGATTCTGTTAATATCCCTTAGTGCTATCAGAGCAAGAATCAATCTGCCTTGGCAGAGTTTTCTGCATGCTTTTTATGAAGCTGGGTTTTGACTTTCCTGTTTGTACTAGGAGTACAGTAAGCACACAGCAAGTCCAGTCATAGGAATGTGTTTGAAGAGAAAGGCAATTCCCTGGTTGAAGAACTGGTTTGTTTTGTTTTTTTCCCAGCTGATGAGGCTCTGTAAGCAGTTCCTTTATTGAAATATCATTGCCCTGGTGAGAATGCCTCTTCTGCTTGGTTTCTGTGTTAATGAGGGTATAGTCAGTAGGTTTGACCAAAAGGACACATTTTGGAGGAAAGCAGAGCCAGTTTGTGTTGTTGTAGGCACAATTCACATCTTCCTGCCATCGACAGCCATTTGCAATTCAAGTGAGATGCTGACCTCTCCTAGAATCATTAAGTTTGGGCTATATTAATGCCAGTAGATCAGGCCCTGCAGAGGCAAAGTACTGAGGTCTCTTGGTATGATTTAATATTTAAATAGTTTTTAAATTCTTACTATGTAATCTGTTGAAAATCATATATATATCTAGAGAGAGAGAGAGAGATAATCTAGTAAGGCAGAACTGACAGGAGAGAGGCAGCTATTTATTATTTGTATTTGTTTTCTAAAAAGCTTCCATTTGTTAAATTTCCCCCTTTTTGTAAAGGTCTTCTTTAATTATTAGCTGAAAATCAGGTATTTATGTAATTACCATAATTATATCTACACATCTAGTGTACTTGCAATTATTTCATTAAAAATTGTAATTATTATACAATTATAGGGGATAATGATGCCCTTGTAACATATTGCAGAAGCCCTAATTAAATGGTAGCATAAATGAATTGGAAGAGATTTTGAAGTTTTGAATATTGTTTTATCAGAAATATCAGAAGTGAATCATCCACATTATGAACTGGCAGTAAAACCCCTGCAAAGTTATTTTGAGAAAATATTTAACAAAGCTCATGGAAAAAGACTTGTCTCTATTGCCTTTCTGTCTTTACTTTCTGTTCTCCATATTTTTACAACAAAAACTGTCTTCAGATTTTTAATGGAAAGGTGCATTGTGTAGGAAGAAGATTGCACAGCTTGCTGAATGTTTCTAGAAGGCTCAGCCCAGAGCAAGCACAGTTTGTACTTAGACACCCTTTTTTCTAAACAGAGGCAGAAACTTATCCAACAGTTGGCTGAAGATGATGAAAAATCTCCACTAAATACAAGGAGGTTTTTACTACATGCTGAGATTCAAAGATCTCCTTATATATTGGAGTGTCCAAATTTTGCACCTCCAGGTTTTGGGGAAAGAGGAAAAAAAAAATCTTCTTGTAGTACAGGTTCTTGTAATGCTCCAGGCACAGGAGATGGACTAAGCAGCATGGATACAGAGGATCCCTGTGGAGCATCTCCCTTTCCTACAGAGTGGGTGGGGAATAACTGGCAAGGATAACATATGCTACAATCTACCAAAACCTCAGGATCACAGATTTCTCACCCTTTTTTGTGTCAACCTTCTGTAGCATACAGATGATCTCTCTCCTCTTCCTTCAGTTAATTTTAGAAGTCATTAAAAATGGCAGTAAGACATGTAGAAGACAAGTTTTCAGCTTGTTTTCTCATTCTGTGTTTGACATCTGACACAGGGTGTTGTTCACTGATGAGTGCACAGCCCTGACCCTGTGGCACGAGTGGCAATGAGGAGCCACCCTCACCTTGCCACCCGCCTCAGCTCTGCTGGGGACAGCACCCCACTGATGCTGGGGGCAGGCTGGAGCTGAGCCCAAACCAGCTGGGGGGGCTCCCATTCCCATCTTCCTCCCACCCACCAGCTGGGCTCCTCCTCCAGCCCTTGCTCCCAGCTTGGTCAGGGCAATGACTCATGCACATTCTCCCCACTTGCTTCAGATGCAGGTTAGACAAACCTTCTGTTTGACTCACCTAATTCGCTCAGCTCAGTCAAGCAGGGCTCGCAGGGTCTGCTCTAATGCAGAATTTTAAACTCCCACAAAAAGATGGGAGCGAAGCTCTGAGGAACAGGGGATCCTGTGTGGGAAACCAGGACATCCCTCTTGTTGCTTTGGATGGGCTGAGCCCCAGGCAGGGGGCTCGTAGAACTTGGCACAGAGCCCAAGACCCCTCTGCCCTCGATCTCCAGCCATGGAAAGAGTTACCAACTTTATATGAAGAATTACAAACCAGGGAAAGTAGAATAAAATGAGTAGCTTATCACTGAGTAGAGAAATAGAATGTTAAGATTCATATGAGAAGTGTATAGGGGGGTCTAGAAGTGTACGGGGGGTCAAGATGGAGGAATCTGGGTGTGTACTGCCCTCCTTCCTTCTTCTTCATCGTCTCCGCCTTCTTGGCATTTTGGGATTGGTTTAGAGTAGAAACTCACTAACATAGGTGATAGGTATTGGGGAACAATTGTAAATAATGTCTAAGTAGTTTATAGTATATAAAGATACCACTGCCCTGAGGGTGGGCAGTGTGCCTTGAGCTGAGCTGCTGAACACATCTGGGCTGGGCAGGGAGAACATGTCATGGATAAGAAATAATAAACAACCTTGAGAACGAAGGCCAAGCAGCTCTGACTCTTCAATCACCTGGCTGTGAAAAGGACTCTTGGGAACACCCCAGGCAGGGGAATCCCAAGAATCCTGGACCAGCAATAATGTCTTGCCATGCCCTGAGCTGAAGGAAGACCATCCACCCATGGCCTGGAGAAGAGCTCCCTGTTTATCCCACCTTGTGTCAAGGTTCCTTGCTGAGACTGCCATGATTTGCTCATATTTTTGGGGTGTTTCCCTGGGGATTCGCTGCCCTTTAAGCCAAAGTTTTGCCCCTTGTCAACCTCCCTACAGTGCCCTTGCAGGAATTTTTTTTTATTTTCTGCCCACATTACTCTTCTCTCTTAATTTAATATTCTTCAGTATATTACTTTTAATGTAGTGAGCAGGCAAACAGAACAGAACCAGCTGCATGTAGCTGACCCAGTGAGAACTCATTTTCTGAGAAACCTCATTCCCAAAGCAATAGTTTTAACGAGATGGACCCAGTGGAAAGGGAATATGAAACATGCATTTGTCTACATATATATGTATATCTAACAGTCATAATCAGATCTGAGAGCTCAAAGGAAAGCTAGTATGATTTGTCTTACTTGATTGCAAAATTGATATTGACTCATATGTTTTCATATTTATTTTAAAGTTGCAAAAAGAAATTGGACCTTTTTTTAAAAAAGGACTTAATAACTGAAGGCCACGTCTAAGATACCTATGTGAGACAAACAGAAGATTTTGCATATTTACCAATCCCAAGACTGTTTTTATTAATAAGATTTTCTGTGCTCTATACAGTTCTTTAGATCTATGAAACATTGCTGTATATGGCTGTTGGAGATGCAGGTTTATTTTGTGAAATTTCACAAGAAATCTTGCTGTAAACCTAGATTTTAAAATCTTAATCCTTCCCTGTTTCTCTCTGATGCTAAATGCAGATGAAGTAGCTCTCCATATGAATCAATTAATGGCTGTGCTATGTGGAACAGGAGAGCGAATTAAGTATGTTTTCCACACTTTTCAGTCATTAACTGAGCCATTGGTTAATGAAGAATAGATTACTTTTGCTCGAAACAATAACTTCTGAAACAATAAATAATTGCTATACTTAAGAGCTGAAGGACCTGAGATCTCTTTTAGATGGAGTTTCCATAAATGAGGTCTCACACAAAGGAAGAAAGAAAAGATGCATCTATTGTTTTTTCTTTAAAGCACCATGAAATCCTTGATTAACTGCCATTCTTGCCGTGATGCATTTGCAGTTCAAGTACTGAAGGCATTACCTGGCCAAAAGCACATCATGATAGAGGATCATGCAAAGTGGGTGCTTGACTTTTACAGAGACATGGATGATTGCTGAGGAGATCCCAGTGAAAGTCCACACTCCACCCTGAATTTGGGGCTGTTGGTGCAAACCCCTCACACCCCATTCTGTGTCCATTTCATTCTGTGCTGCCCATGTGTGACAGACAGAGAGACGCTGCCCCTTGGACTGTGAGCCAGTGAGTGACAGGCTGATTTTTTTCTCCTCCTGACACCTTTGAAAGATGGCTGCTGAGATGTGCTTGGGCAAGATGGGATGCTTGCTCACAGAGGTGAGCTGGGAGCAGCAAGGAAAGGGATCTGACAGCAAAGGAGGCTCCTGACACACACATTGAAGCAGGTGTACACTGCCAGGCGCTGTGCAAACCAAGCAGAGAAACAGGATTAAAAGGCTCTTTCCCTTTAGGCAAAATAAGGTGAAGAAGAAGGCAGTGCACAATTCCACCCTGCAGTTTTTAGTGGCAGAAACTATTTTTCTCTCCAGAGTTTGCTAACATATATTAGCTGCTGTTTTTCTGCCCAGAGCTTTGACATATTTAACTACAAGCTAGTTTGGCTGAGTATCAGCACAACAAACAAGCAGCAGTCAAATAAGAGAGGAAGAAACAAATAACTTCTCAGAAATGCTCCATATACATTCTATGCTTGATATTTGCACTGTGCAAGTGGCCTGGTTGTCACCCCTCTCTGCCCAACCACCTGTGTTAGAGGACATGTCACAAAATAAGTTTTACCTAAGGTAGAGCAAATGCACACACTTAATATTGCTCAATTGAAAATAGATAAACTCAGCAGTAAGTCAGATTTTGGCCTGTTGTTTGAATTATGAATATTCTTCTAACTGCTGTCACTTCCTTGAAGAAATACAGTGGTTTCCTTGAATTTTAAGTGACTTTGGATTGAAATTCCTTGTGAGTGATTATCTGGCTCAGTGAATACTGTTGTTATCATTAGCAATTTTGGGTGTTAACCTATTCACTGCTAAAAATCTCTGAGTGCTGCCTGACATTGTCCCTGCTCTTGGGAAATAAAAAGGTTAAGGAGCTGTTGAAATGCATTCAGGAAATGTCATAATTTTCAGGCTGATGAAGGGCTAGCCTGGAAGAGAACAAAGAACCGATAATAATAATTACATTTACTTTGTGCTTGCGAAGAAGACAGTTTGAAGGAGCACGGGCCATAGACAGTAGCTCATTTTTGGTCCTGCTCCCATTAGTTATGTCACATTCCTGCTTTCCTTCTCTAACCCCAGAAATGGGCTCCTTTGGTTGCACAGGGATGATTTGGCGCAAAGCCAAGTGTACCTTTCCAGTGATCCTGGACCTCAGTAGCCTTTTCCCTTTCCCTCCCTCCTCCTCTGGCTAAGCAGCATCTGGCCCTCTCTCTCTGCTGAACTTGTGTGACTCTATTTCAAGTATAGATTTAGTTATTAAATCTGGAGATAAAGTATGGATCTGTTCCAGTAATCAGATACTACAGTGATTAGAGCCATAGAAGTACTCGGAGAGATCAATTAGATTAAATTATCAAATCATTATAAGCAAACTCTTAAAGACAAAGCAATAGAAAGTAATTTTGTGTCACTATTTCTTTGGAGAATATTTATATTCCCTTATTGTTTGTTTGCATCTGTTTTCTTTGTGTGTGTTAAGATCACAGTAGCACCAAACCTCTTGCTCAGAGATGGGCTGGAGGACAGAATGAACCAATTCTGTAATAAAGCTCTCTCTATGATGCTGGTCATAGGCTAAAACACATTATTGCTTGTACTCTGGGTGAAAAAATACATGCACATGGTAATCTTACTTTATAAAGCAATTGGGCAGTTTCTTGGGGGAGCTCATTTCAGATCCCTGGGGTTAGGCAGAAAGCATTCTGTTCTCTCACCAGCCTTTTATCTCTCTCATCCCATTCTGTATTTATTATTTTGACTGTGTAATCTTATTTTGAATACTTTTATTGCATAAACCCAGTGTTATGAACCAGTGCCGGCTAATTCAGATAAAGGTTTGTGATTCATTCTTTAGTAGCTCGTTTTCTGGGCTCCTCTGAAAATGGTTTTCTAGTGTATAATAGCCATTTGTGTCACTTCTGAGCCTTGAAGTTGTGTTTTTTACAGTCTGCAGTGTCATCTTCTTAGCATGTATATATATAAGCTTTTCTTTATTAATCTATATTTTAGTAACTACTCCAGCTAATGCTAATATACTGCTTTCATGAGAGAATTGGCAGAATAGTATACATCAAAGGCAACAATTAGTGTATTTTCATTTGACTTGTTCAGCCTATTAGGTTGTTAAATTTTGCATAGAAAATCATTAGCATGTTTAATTTGGGAAGGAAGCTCTTGGAAGGGGAGTTGTGGATGTAAATCAATGGGTGAGGAGGCTTTCGTAAAACAGCAGCTACAGTTCTGAAATGCCACGAAATATTTCCCATATTATTAACTGTAAATGCAAGGAGATGAAAAAACTGCAGGATTACCACTGGCTTAGGAGTTAACAAAGAAGCTTCTGATGGTTCTGTCTAATATTAAAATCTGGAGCAGATTGTATCACAACCTTTTCTCACTGAATACTGCCACAAAAGTACAGGTTTGGAATTTCAAAATACTTGCTCTTTTCTCAGTGAAGGTGAAGGATATCTGAATCAGGCTTGACATGATATAGCTCCTCTTTTGGTTTTTTTTCCTTCCCTAAAACCAGCTGAAGAACTATTGCATTGAAAGTGATGTTGCAGCTGTTATGAATGTTTTTTACAACTTCAGAATCAGCTGAACTTGAAGAAGTGACAGAAAAAACTATGAAGTGCCTTTCCTTCCATCTCTTCTGGAAATTTGGCAGTTCAGAAACTGTTGTCTGGTGTTAAATAAATTCAAAATGTTTGGATCTTGACCAGTTAAAGTCAAAGAAGAAAGGTCAGAAATCAATGCCAAAATAGAATTGAATATTCCCTCAGACAGCAGCTAATCAGAGCTTTTGTGTGGCCTGCTGTGCCAATATCTATTCAGAGGCTGGTCATTATGCCTCTGTTCTAGGAGAGTAATAATTTTGGAGTCTTCACTGCCCTAAAATCAAGCAATTTACTGCCCTTCCCCCTCCTCCCCTTGTTTTTGTGATGTTTTGCCTGATAAACATTCAGTACTAGACAAAGTGGCTTCTGGTTTTGTCCCTGCACTTTTCAGGTTCAAATTTCTTTAAGTGCAGTTATTATTCTTTGGTGCCAAAGTACTTGATTGCCTTCATAAACCAGAAATTTAGCAGCAAAACTGACATAAGCATCAGGATTATGTTATTGATTATTTGGAAGACAAAAAAATCTATACAGTCCTTTGCATTGTGCTCCAGTGGAAAGCACCTGGACCCATGTGCACTCAGTGGGTAAATCATGGCTACAGAAAAGTCAGCCGTGAAATTCAAATCAAGTTTTATAAGATCAGGCCCAAATTCCCGTTTTCAAAACATGAACAGACCAAAGCTTAGAGACAGATGCAGGGAATTTGAATGTTTAGTAGATTTTGAAAAATTTGCCTGAGATGCATATCTTTTTACTTTCTTGCTTTTTTCTCCATTACAATTTTCTTGATATAATTTCACATCTGTCTCATACCACAGCTTCTCGTATAATGGCAAATCTCTTTTATCTTTTTACTGTACTGTTTTTTTTCCTGTTTCTTGCTCTCATAGCCTTATTGTTTCTTATTTGTGTTTATTCCATGTTTCCACCTACTTTTTTTTTTTTATTTTAGAAGCGTTTACTGCTTCTTTATGACTGCAGAATCATGAGCTAATATTTGCCATTTTACCCTTTATTTTTTCCCCGTTCCATTGAATATGGAAAAATTAGGACAAAAGAGTGGACTTCTGCAATGTCAAGCACACAGAGGGAAAGAGACAGAATATTGTTGTAGAGCGGAAATTAAAACCTCCCATTCTTTTTATTGCAGTTTATTTTTTGGGGCCGGGCTGTTTATGATGCTCCTGGGTCACTTTTATGATTCATGTAGCTGAAGCAATGCTTCTTTTCTTTAATTCCTGCACAAGTTAATCTCGTTCTTTCCTAAGTGCAAGTATTTGTCAGTCAGTTACCCCCCATAGGGGTGCGAATCACGTCTAATCTTAGCCCATGAAATATTTGCTGCCTCCCACTTGTCTTGCTGCCTTACAGCCTCCAAATAGGGAAAAAAGAAAGGGCTGCTGCAGCTTTCATTAATTATTTAAGCGCTGTTATCAAACATTCCTAGAGTGCCGTAAATTTACAGGCTTTAGTACAAACTTGGAGAAAGCAAGTTCCCCGCTCTGGAGAATTTACAGCGAAGAAAAGACAAGAGAGGTGAAGATATAAAGGCAGTGGATGTGGTGAAGAAGTGAAGAACACGGGAGTTTTGATAAGAAGGGATTGCCACAATCCAGGGTGTGAGGGAGAGGGAGAGCAGGAGCGCCGGGTGCGTGCGCAGAGCGCCTGAAGAGGAGAAGGCAGCAGCAGTAAAAGCCAGTAACAAATAACGCACGGGGATTACAAGGAAAGCAAAAGGATTGACCTGATTTGTGTGTTTACCACTCAGCATCTTAGCAGTGCTCTTTCAGCTCCTGGATGTAATCGTTGGGCTCAAGGGGAGGCAGAGGAGGTTTGGGATGGAGACTGGCGTGGTCAAGCGGGTGCCTCTGTCCCCACCGTGGGGAGTTCATGTGTGAGCTGGTTGGTGACTCCAAAAGACACATGAACAGTGGGAAATGGCCCCTTCAGGGGGATTAATGACACATCCAACCCCCAGCACAGGGCTGCCTCTGGGCCACTGCAGTTATGTCCCTCACAGAGGCAAAGAGCAGCATCAGCTGCCCACTGAAGATGGTAAACTCAGCCTGTATCCTCATGTAGAACCAGCAAAATTTTCTTTGTTTTTCTAATATGGTTTTATTTTTAGATGCGTGAGCACAAAGAGTACAAGTGCATCGAAACAACACAGGGTAACCAGAGGTGAACAGGCAAGACTCAGCTCACAGAAACCCACAGATACTGATGATATTTCCCAGTGACTTTGTTATGTTCCTGAGTCTTGTGTGGCAGTGTTCATTGTGTGGCAGTCTGCCATTGCCCCATGTGGTGCAACTGCTGCTATGGAGATCCCTTGAAAAAATGGGATATTAAAAGGTGTAATCTATGATGGAGCTATCAGGCATCACTTAAAAAAAAAAGTGTTCAACTATACATTTTTTCCTAGAAAAAACCCCAATGTATCTGGGTGCCATACGGTCACACCTTGTTCTGCTCAGTGCAAAGGGCTGACCACATGTTTGGGAACTGCTCCTTTTCTGATAAAGTGCTGTTTATTGCACTGAAATTCTGCAGAGTATATTCAGATACTCAATCCATGTTTGGATCCATTCCCTCACTTAAGCATGTTCCTATGGAGAACAGTTGGGTTTATCCAGGGATAGCTGAAGGCAGGTGTTGATTTACAGCCTTGCCTGGTGGGAGCATTGCTGCTCACTGTTATTGGAGCAGGATTTGTCCCATAGTTTGCTGAAACTAGAAGGATGACTCCTGGGGACCACAAAAGTGGTTTAAAGTGGTTGTAAAATGTCTGTGAGTTTGCCTATAACGTTACTATAAAATAGGCATAATTGTAGTCACTGAGTGAATTCTGAGCAAAACAAAGACACATATGGTCATGTACTTTCAACCTGAGCTAAAAGATTTTTCAGTTGGCCTCTACTTGTAGCTGGATTTATTTACTTATTCACTGTAACTTTTTTGTCACAAACTTTAAGAGGGAATACTTAAGGGTAGAAGAGTGAGATATATACATCTAAGCCTGTGGACAAAAATATCAGCCAAAAGCTCTACATGGGAATGAATACATAATCATCAACTTGTACTTGTCTGTTATAACAAAATAGCATTAAAGAACAGAACATTGAGTGTAATGTAAGTTGCAGTTACTTCCCTGCCAGGGCAGCAATCCTCTTGAGGCTGTCATCTATTGCAACTTGAGCGATTGCTAATTGCTTTTATGAAAGCACCAGCTTCAATTATATTTTTAGTGTGTCACCTGTACAGCTTTATATTTGCATCTATTTAGAGAGGCGTTCATGCAAAGCTGAAAAAATTAGGAAGCAATCCTGCAAAGCTGAGGTTTGGGTTTGAATTGTGGCATTAAATACTCTGAAGGCACAGAACAAGCCTGGTGTGCTGATCACACCTCCTGCATGGAAAAGTGGGGAAAATACAATGTTTTGCTGACTGCTCACACCTCCTCAGGTGTGCACCTGGCTCCACTGAAGTGCTGCTCCACCCTGATATCCTTGACAAGTGTCTACTGAAAGTGGTGTAATAGTAATAGAATCATAGAATGGTTTGGGCTGGAATGAGCCTTAAATATAATTTAGTTCCACTCCCTGTCATGGGCAGAGAAACCTTCCACTATCCCAGGTTGCTCCAAGCCCTGTCCAGCCTGGCCTTGGACACTTCCAGGGATCCAGAGAAGCCAGAGCTTCTCTGAGCAGCCTGTGCCAGGCCCTAACTGTAAAAAAAAAACCTTCTTCCTTAAATCTGACTCAAATCTTCACCTTGAGCTTTGCAACACTTCAGATTTGGACCCAGACTGTCTGGCTTGAGCCAATGCCTCTTTCAAAGAAGAGATAATTAAAATGGCTTTTATGTCTTTCTCGGAGTCATCATGTCATTTGTTCTGGCAGCAGATGCGAAAAAATTACTGCATTTACTTTAATTTTTCTATGTTTTCTTAATGGCCCAGGAATTTTTTAAAGGAGGTTTAGAGTGTGTGGCACACAATGACAACTGCACTAACACCAGTTCTAGGAGCATGGCTTTAAAATATCCATACTCATTTTATGGTCTGTGGTAGGCAGCCTTGAACTGCTTTATCATTTTGCTCTCTTTTAGTGAATCAGAGTAATTCCTCACAGTAATAAAACAGAGACCTGAATTAGCAAAAATCTGATCCCTAAGTGACCTTATCTTGCTGCCAGTCTGATGTAATCCAGATCCTGACGCGATCCTGCCCTCCTTTCATGTGAATAGTGAAAAAGTGCTCACTCTCATGGACTAAAGAACTGAGTTTTCTTAACAAAAAAAAAAAACCCCAAAAAAACCCCAAAAGCTTTCAGACAATTTTCACATTGGAAATATGTTCTATTGGTTTCCATAATCAAAATTGCTTGAAATTTTAAAATTGAATATTATTACTGATGTACTACTGATATATTACTCTGTATTCTTGGATATATTTGTGCCTTTGTTAGTGGGAAAATTCTGCTCCAAGTGCAGCATAGCAGCTGAAAATGCTGGTACCAGTTCAGGAGGCAGATGTAGGTTTTCTTTCTCTCTTTCATTTTTTTTTTTCCTAAGCAGGGAGCAAGAAATTGTGTTATATATTTTTTACGAAATGGTATTGAGATTAAATAATTATAAGACAGCCTTGAAGTAACCTCCTGATTACTTTGTGCCTGAGAGTTAGCCTTGTAGTAGCTGAAATCATTGGTGAAATGATGATACAGAAAATACACATTGTTTATTAAAGAGCCATTGTTAGATGAAATTAAGATGAGTTTTTAGGCTTTGTAAATCAAAACAAACTAAAAATAAAAAACAAGACTACATTTTCATGGATTTTCAATCCCATTAATATTTATTAAGCTTCAATTCTTTGGGTTTCTGTGTCTCAGATAGTCTGTCATGAAATAACACAGGCTTGTCTGAGACGAAAATTAACTTGGACCCAACTGAAATCAAAGTGAACTGATTTATTTTCACTCCTCAGACTGACAGTACTGCATAAAGCAGAAAAGCCAGAAAAACATAATAATTAGACTTGAAAAGTCCTTTCTGCTTTATACATCATGAATGGTTTTGGGAATAAAGATGTGCAAAGTTCTTAAAAAAAGAAAGTAAAATGAAAAGTCCTATTTAATCTTGTATTGCTATTAAAATTTAAAAGCAATGCAACATTGAGGATTACAATCCAGCCTTCCAAAGAGCTGCTGCCATGTTGTGTCAGTCTTCTCATCCCCATCCTCTGTACTGTTCTGGACAGTAGTTTATGGAACTCCAGATTTTCCAGAGAAAACAAAAAATCCTCACCTCTGTGTAGCAATTGCATGGAAGACATAACTGGTGGTGTTATACCAGCAGTGGGGCAAACACATATTTTATATCAACACAAAGTCATTCTGTATTGACTGATTTGATTTATAGATCACTATGCTTGTGTCTTTTAGTGGTTTTATTACGATAATTTGAGATGTGCTGGGCGAAGTGCCTAACATAAATATTCAAAAATAATTATATATATGATTTGAGAAAAAGAGAAAAAAGGGACTATGATTTTCTCTATCTGGGTAAAAATTGTTAAAAGGTGTGAAAATCTAATCTTCTGCTTATTTTGCACAAAGGAGAATATTTGATTTAGCTAGTCACAAAGCTTTTAGGGGCCAGGAAAAAATAACTTCCCTTATCTACACTGGGGTCCTACTTTTAAGTAAGAAAATAGGGTTTAGTTCTCCAAAATATTTTGTTGCTCTTAGTAGACTTCCTTTCAGATGTTAAATTTGACTCTCTGCCTCTCAGTTGATAAAATCTTTCTTTTTCCTACCCTAGGCCCCATTTCTAATGTGAAAAACAACAAGAGGAGCTTGTGAATTTTGAAACAGTTTTGAATACAAAAGCAAACTTTTTCATATATAAAAGAGAGGGAAAAGGGCATAGCCTCTTTGTTTCTTTTCTTCTCTGCAGATCATAGTTGAAATGACTCTGCCTCTTCATATTTCTTCTTAGACTGAAAATTTTGGTCATAAATCAGAATTAATGTTGGGGCAGAAACACTGCAAAAAACCAGTTGTCATTTAAAGTGGAAAATGTAAGAGTAGCCTGAGCATAGGTAGCAGGAAACTGTGATGTAAAACTGAGGACTGGAGTGGGAAGCAGCTTCCTTTGAACTACAACCATAAATGTCTGTTCTTCTGAAACAGTTAAAAATTTGTGGTACACAAGAACCATGGAACACACTGTGTCAATACTTAGAGCTATTGTTTCTTTTTACCCCTTTAAAAAAAAACAAACAAAAACACAACACCTTAAATTCCAGGGTACTTTGTGGGGTAGTTTTCACTCGTGGCTGATCCAGGAACATCTCATCCCTTGCACCACCTTGTGCCAGCTGGTCCCACGTGGTTCCTTGGCTCCTGTGATGGCACTCAGCTTCTCCCCAGGATTACTACAGGTACTGGCAGTAGGGATTCCTGTAGCAGCCTTGCTTTACCCATTTCCTTGTTCTCCTTATTTTTTCTTAATTCCATTTTGGGCTGTTAAAACCATCCAATGGATTTTGTGGGCCCTGCTCAGTGGAGACCTTGGAGCCGTTTGCTGAGAAGGCAGATCTGCACTGTTTTGCCTTGCAAAGAAATTGAAGCTGTTTTTTGGAGGATCCAGGTTCCCCCTTGCTCCAAAGCAGGCGTGGGATAGATGGGAGCATGTAATTATATGACTGCAGATTGTTTCATAAGGCATTTGCATAAGGAGCCAAATTAGATTAGTTTAATTTAATTCTGGTGTTTCCTAACCTCCCGGTCTTTGACTCAGCAACCTTAATGTTATTTTAATGTAGTTTCTGGAGATTAATACAGACAAAGAGTCCCTGTAGGTCCTAGAAATCTGATAAGCACATGGAAAATCTAACAGGAGATATTTCTGAGAGAGAAAAGGAAAATTCTTGTTCACATGGAAATGGTGGCTTTCAGAAAAACTCCTGTCAACCACTGCAAAAAGAGAGTGAAATCTTCATTCCTTTGAAATCAAAGGGATTTACTTGAGAGTTTATGTGATTAACACAGAGAAGATATCTGCTGTAGTAGGACCAGAAGGATTTTTAAAAAAAGCCTTTAAAGTGACATAGTAAACTATTAAATTCTGCAGGTTTCTTAGTAGTGTTGGTAGAATCCCATCATGTTTCTCACAGCAGCAACTCAGTTTTTAAACATGCTTATTGGCCTTATTTATATTCCAAAGGCACATTCTAGACTGTTTCCTTCAAAAAAACCCATCATTTTTGTATGTTAGTTGGTGCCTGAATGGTTCTGCATGTTCACATAAATTCTGGGTGGTGTACTGGGGGGGAGCTCTGTAATTTCCTTACAGATTATATTAACATTGGATTAAGAAAGCCACAATAAGAATTATCTACTTGATCTTCCACAATGAAGCTTTAGTCTGGTGTAAAGCTTTAAAGTATTAGACAGTACAGCAGTCCAAGTTTTAATTAGCATCATAGCTAATGCATGCATTGGTGCTCATGTGACATAAACATGCCAAGGGCCATAATACCTGTATTATTTTAATGCTTGTGGGGTTTTATTGTGATGTTAATTATCACTCAGGATGACAAGAGTTATGCAGATGTTATTTATGTTAATCAAAGGAAACTACACTAAAACATTTTTCCTCTCTTATGAGAATAGAAAATTGGGAACTACTTGCTGTTTTTGAAATTGTAGGAAAAAATATATTCAGGTACTTTGCCTCTTTCCAAAAGTCTTGACTTCAATTTTGCAAGGTATTTTTAGCAATCACAAAGTCTTAGAAATATAAAAGCTGAAATTTTCATGTAGCTTTGGCTTCAGGAGGCTTGAAAAATGACATGAAATATGGTAAGGGCTGTGATTTGCAAACAAATATGTCTGGAGCATTAGTGTGACAGTGATAATCTGTCACTGCAAGGGTACAGCCTGCACTTCTCCCCAGCCCGTGATGGCCCTTGGGTTTCTTCCAGCTTTTGGGATGGCACAGAAGGGAAAGTGCATACACTTTTCTCCCAGAGATTTTTAAACTGATCATTACATTTTCAGGAGTCTCTGGCCTGGAGCAGGGACATCCCTGTTTAAGGGAGGTGTGACTGTGTGAGTCCACGTGTGGACAGGTTTATGGCAGTGAATACTTCTCTCCCAACTTAGCCAGAGAAGCAATTGCTCATATTGCAGGTTCTATTGGGCAGCAATCCCCTTTTGGTAGCAAAATCTCCATTCCTTCCTCCTCTCACTCCCTTTTTTCCCTTCCCCTCAGCAAAAAGCACATCCTACCAGCAGAACTAGCAGTGTGACTTCAACTGCAGAACTGCACAAGAGAGAAAGGAGGTTAAAAGCCCTTAAAACATATGGCAAGCTTGGGCTTAATAGGAAGTAGGTGGCAATTTCCACAGGGATGCAGCATGATTTTTTGAAGCATTTGTTTCCCAAATACCTTTTTATGATTTTTCCAGCACAGGCAGGCAGTAAGGGAGTGTAACTAGAGTATAGGCTGTGGCATAATAGGCACCTTCTGCAAATGTGACAGTGATGAATTTGATGAAAGAGGAAGTGGCAACCAAAACAAAGACAAAAAAGTTCTGGAAGTACTATGTAGAAATTAAATGGAGGTGCCATTTAGGGTATTGCTGCAGAGCCTGCTGATACTGTTTACCTCCCTGCTGAGGTAGAAATCTTTCTCTGCTAAAAGCCTTCATAAGAGCACTGAGGATATGCCCATGCAGCAGTGTATTACAGGACACACATCTGAGAGGAAAACTGTTAAAGCCCTCTCATAGTTTTATTGAATTATTGCTGCCCTGAGAAAAAATACACTTTAAGGAAACCCCAGCTGTTAAACTCAGCGTTTTTGGAGTGACTGTGTTTACTTCAGCGTGGCATTTAAACTCAGTTTATCCCAAAATCAAACAGCAAAAGCTACAGCACTGGATGCAAGAAAAAGAATTACAGATGTGGGTTAGTTCTCGTGCACGAGCTGGCTTTGAGGGCACTTTCTTCAGTGCAGAGAGAGCAGCTGTGGCTGACCCTGTGAGTCCCTGGACTGAGGGAGAAGCAGGGGGCTCTGCGGTGGTTCCCACCCTGCACGGCCACAGTGGGTTTCAGGGAGGATGCTGAGCCCTCCAGGGCTGGCAGAGCACCAGAGGGGCACTGGGTTCAGTGCCAAAAGACAGGTTAGAGATGGCTGAGTAGCTTGTTTACATCTCTTGCCTCCCTCCTGCTCCCCTCCCTCCCCATTCCCTGTCTCTCTGAAGCGCCTCTTACTGGTGCCGAGGCTGGATCAGGGTGCCTGGAGCATCCCGTGGCAGTTCACTGAGCACTGTGGCAATTAGTTTTTCTTTCATTACACAAAAATTAAGGGCTCCCATTTCCCTACGCTCTGTCCATACGCAGTGTCTGTTTCTCTGGATAAAAAAGGTAGAAAATGGAATGTGTTCCTGTAAAATGTAGGTAGAAATTTCCACCATTGTCTGGAAGCCGTCACAATATTGTGACTGCCGTGGCAGGTGAATAATGAGCCACTATGCTGGGCTTCCAGCTAAATGGGGCTTTGTCCTGGCTATGCTGCAAAGGCATCCAGAAGAATGCAGAGCAGTTTTCCAGTATACAATGAATCACTCAGTGAGGCCAAATGACACTCTCCGAGCACTCGTCCCAGATATTACAGCTGTTGAAGGAAGCTGCTTATGAAACAAGGGTAGGCTCAGTTGCTCTGTGACCTTACAGTTCCTGTGCTGTAGGAAATAGCTGGGGTAACTCTCTGCAGGAATAGAGTTGCTTTTAAACCCGTGAAGCTCTGCAAATGGAATTACTGGAGTGTTAGAAAGATGTTATGTTGGAAGCCGACCTGGCAGGATGTACTCTGGAAACAGCGTAGTAGCCATTTTTATCAACTGCACCAGGTTCAGGGGAGAAGGGCAATTTAATGCAGCAACCTGGCAAAACCAAGGAAAGATCTACCAGGAAATGGGAGATTTGTCTCACCTCAGCCAGGATACCTATTGCAGTTATAACACAAAGGGAGCTGTGGCAGCATTTAGATATATAAGTGGGAATTTGGGGCATTTTACAGAAAGTTTTAATGGTACAGACCTAAAATAATCTCCTGGCTGGGTTTACAGTGTGGAAGGGCTCTAGGTGTTGTTTCTGTGACTGCTGTACTATGGTGAAATGCTGTAATGTAGCTATTATCCCTGGTTTTGCTGCTCCCATGGTCAGTCACTTAAGCTGTATTTTATGTTGCCCTGTATAAGCTCTTGAAATGGTCTGTGAGCAGCAAGTCACTCTTATGCATTAGAGCAATGGGAATATATTATTTACAGGTTATACTTGCCTTCAATTTCTGTCCATTTTTTCCCTTGAAAATTTCATGTGTTTCAAAAGTAAGTACAGGCATAGGTAAGACTGTTCCAGCTAGATTTGGGAAAAAAGGGTTTAGTATGACCATTTTCCACTGCTGCATCCATTTCTTTAGTTCATGGATAATCAGTTTGTTAGTGTTTATGATCTACATTGTTAAACTTCACTTTCATTCTAATGAATTTCTGTTAAGAGAGATTGTGGACAGTGATTCACAATATCTATGTACCTGCATAAATCAGAAAACAGGAGACTGTACTATCAAGGGAGTTATATTTGTCCACAGCCTATTTCATGAAGAAATACTTACCTGTGAAGCAATGAAAATATGCCATTCCTATGCAGACGTTTTGGGTGAAAAAGACAAAATTAATGGTGTAAGCATATGGTCATTGGTTAGGTCTGTGCTAATCACATATGAGCAGTTTCTGATAATTAGAAATTATTGTCTATGTCAGTAGCTGAGTGAGGTCTTGCACTTTCTTTCTGCCCTTGGGATTTAAACACAGTGCACCCAGCAATCATTTCCCTTGCCTGTGCTTTGGTTACTGTCTATCACAGAACAGATTCATTTCCCTTTTACTCCTCCTACTTAAGACACAAATATTCTGCAATCCTGGGGCCAGATCGTCATAAATCACACATGAACTCAAAAACAAAGATCAAGGTGGTATCAGCTGTGAAAAATGTACCTGTGTACCCAAACTCTGGTGTGTTCCTTTCTCTGGTGTGTAAATCTGTGCCATTTACTGGCCTCTTACTGCGTGAGCTGCACAATATGAAGCTACTCATGGATGTTCATTAGGGAAAGGGAAGGGATGCTTGGGGTACCCATTGTCACCCCTGCAGATTTGGGCTGTGCTGCCCACCTGGATGCTCTCCAGAGTGACACAGATCTCCCCCAGGTCCTGTGTGCTCTGCCAGTCTCTGCAGATGTCCTGGACAGCCTGCAGTGTCTAACAAGGTGTGAGATGTTCCTGTTTCAGGTCCTGATTCATCACAGGATCCCTGTTCCTTGAGCTCTGGGATGTGGCACTGAACTTTTCAATCATTCTGCCTTTAGAGCAGTGACACAGAGTAAGCAGCAATGTGAAACTGGGAGAATTTTTCCTTCTGTGTCTCGGTCCCCTCCTGTGCAGCAATCAGGAGCCTTTGGAGGCATTTCAGGTTGACTCTGCTGCTCTTTCAGCTCTGTATTGGAATAGCTTCATTACAGTCAATGGAACTATTCCATTGAGTACCTTATTCAGTGAGGTGAGAAAGAAGCTCATAATGTGGCCATAATAAAAGGCTCAATTTTGTCTTCTTTAAATGCACAAAATTCCATTGTCTCCAGCTTAAAAGGAAACAGGGATATCAGGCCTAATGCTGTCTGTCTAAATGTAATTCTACCTGATACCTCTGACCTTTATTTTTAGAACAATTCTGCTTTTAAAGGAAAGTGAAGAAATATAGGAGCATTTTTCTATTTATATAGGGAAAAAGTGAAATCACTACTTTTGTCTGGGTGCAGGAGTATGACAATGTGCCTGCCAAACTCTGTGTGTAGCTTGGCCTTCAAACCAGCCAGCAGAGCCTTAAATGAACAAGAGACACAACAAAAGCCTTATTTGAAGAGTAGCAGGAGAATGTCAGGGACTGGAATTATGTTTAAGGATATCAGACTCTTTTTTAAAATGCGTCTTATAAGTCATATTTAAAAGGATTCAGATGGGACAGAGTTAAATCTTGGACCAAAATGAGTAAGGTAATCTGTAATTTTTTATATTACACAAGTCATGGTGTGTACTGTTACATGTATTGGCAATGTCCAAGAATTGGTGCTGGAGAGGCTCCAAGTTTCAATTTGGTGAGAATAAACAACAGTTCAGCGCTGTTTTTGTCTGATGTTTAATTTTTTTTTTTTTCTCGTTTAGTTGAATACAAGGATAAGCTTGATGCGCAGAGGCTGTGGCGGTACCCGGGGATGCAATGAGGATAGAAAACACGAGATGGCAGCCGGGAGTATGGCTGGGAGTGACAGCCGGAGCCTGCCGGGGAAATGGGGCTGGAATTGGGTTAGAACAAATAAAAACAACAGGCTCCTCCTCTCGCCACTGGTGAGCGTGTTCAGACCGAGCCCATCTCTTATTTGACTTGTTTCTTACAGTCCTTCTCCTGGCACGGTCTTGGATGCTTTTCAAAATGATCGCACTCTGCGTTATAAAAAGCCCTGTATGCCTGGTCTCACAGCTATACAAAAATCAATAAGCTGCTATTAAAAATGCCGAGGAACTGAGTGAAAGCCTGTGGGCACAGACCCAGGAACTTCCCTGGCACTACGTGGGTGAGTCCTTTTGAGAACAGCTTGTGTCAGGATGGGACACTTCCATCCAATTACGCTTGGATTGTCTCTACCAGGAATTTCCTGTCCAGCTGTGGGGATGTGGTTAATACATCACTCATGTCAGAATCATAATTCTATAGTGGTAGCATTGTATTCTCACAATCTAATACCTCTCCCTCTTGCTTATGTAGCTGCTTCATAGCCAGTGTATGGGCTAAGCCTCCCATCCCTCTGCAGGGCAGTGGGACAAGCTAAACTCCCTGAAGGAGAAATGCAGTTTAAAAGATGTGATGTATTTTTTAAAAAAATTGATTAATAATTAAAATCCCTTTGTAAAAAATAAACTGCAAACCAGAATTTTCACTCTAGAATTTATAAATGCATTATTTCCACAATAATATGCAATTTATATATGCTTTGCTCTTTATATAATGATTGTCACATTTGTCTCACTTGACGTATTGGTATATTTCACCAGTATTATATTCTATTTTAATTTTGTTGGTGCTGGTTATTTTGGAGTAACCAAGCTCATTTCTTTGACAGACAGTAAGAGACAAGAGGAAACTTATAAATTAATTTAGGATCTTGAATCACAGATATGAACTGTAATATCTGAATGTGTTTTGATATCTATTTGAGAAGAAATCAAACCCACAATAATACATCCTAATAATGCTGAAAATTTTAGGGCTGGGATCACTATGGATTGCATTTGAATACATCTGAGACAACATTTCACCTCCTGTATTAAGCATTAACACATGTAGACTCGACCTGGGGCTCAGATATTGCCCAGTCAGTAAGTGGCCCTCTGAGCTGAGCTTAAATGAGGGCCAGCCTTGTTTCCCAGAGCTTTTGATCCACTCTATGAGTTTTGGAAGGTTGTTCTTAATATCTGTTTCTCCCACCTCATTGCAAGCTCAAATACTTTGTAAAATCTGCTGGGGAAATGTGATGTTTTGTGCAGTGTTGAGTCTATCTTAGCACAGCATAATAATTACACTGCCAACATTTTAGCTAACCCTACGTGCTGAATGCTACCCCACTGTGAGTGATTCTAGTTTTCACTGTTGTCTTATTAAATCAGCCTGTAGTTTGTACCAGAGCCAACACATGACCCAGTTTACCTTCAAGATAATAAAGAGTTTCTTAGATTCTTCTCAGATTATTATCAGATCCATTGAATATCCTGTTGTTACCCTGATAATGGGAAAGCAATCATTTGACCTAGGAGAACTTCAGGAGGAAAGAATAACATGGGCAGTCTATAGGAGCTCTGAGTCAATCAGATTACAGTCTGTTTTCTAGAACTAATTTAGTAGTTGCCAATAATATTGGACTGAGGTTCTCGTATTCCCCATAAACCCACACAAAAAAAGCTCTGACAGCTTCCTCACCCAACTCTCTCTACTCTCACTGAATTCACCTCCAAGGATTTTTTCCATTATTATGTCTGTACCTTTTCATTAAAATACCCCCAGAAGTGGCTTTTTTGTTGTTGTTGTTGGGGTTTTCTGTGCGTGTTTTTTTTTTTTTAATTTTATTTTTTGTGGGATTTGTGACAGAGCCATCTATCAAATACAAAGCAGCTCCAGGCCATATTCTTGTTTTGCATGAAGCATTGGGCAGCTCCAGTGGTATCTACTTAAAGTCACCACAAATATCTTTGCAAGTTCCTGATCCATCCATTTGCCTAATGACTGTACTGCTTAAGAGAACTCAGACAGAAAATAGCTTGCTTTCACTAAAAATAATGCTGCAGTAATTAGGTGTTGTAAGTCACCAGAATGCTGTGAGAGCCATTAGGCTCCTTTGGCACTTGAAAGCAGAGCAATGGGAAAGCTACTTTAGAAAATCACATATAAAACATATTCAGAAGTTCTTTCTGAAAGGTATTGCAAAAAAGCATACTTTTTATACATTGAAGTAATAAGTAGTTTAGCAAATCCTTTGCAAACGTGTCAAAATGTCACATCCAGGTACTGGATTGGAAAATTAGTAACTGCTGAAGTGTGTGAGTGTTTAAAGGTGTCACTGTGTGGCAGGCTGGCGGATTTTAGCTTCTGGCTTTAAGGAGAGATGTTAATCATTATGGCTGATATTTAAAATGTCAGAAGACCTTAGCATGAAGATAAAGGATTTAATATGAGACTCTGCTGTGCCATGTTTCCTCACAAAGAAGGAGGATCGGCACCTGTTCCTTTTTTCATTTTTTTTTTTTAAATTTAAATTCAGTGGGACTGTAATAGCTGAAACAGCATCCCAAAAGCAGAGTGTATGGAGGTGTGTGGTGGGGAGATGGATTGCTTAGTGTTCCTTGCTTTTTTGGAAACCTCCTGTTAAATCCTTCTGTAGCTCCTGTACTGTCTTAGCAGTACCTGGGATCACTGCACCCAGCGGCATTGGCAGGGAAGCAGGGCTGGAGGAAGGGAACCTTGATTTATCTTTTCCATCCTCACCTGCTTTCCTTTGCTTTGGTTTTGGATGAGGCTCTGAAAAATTTAAGGAAAATTTTCTTTTGCAGCAAGTTTCTTGGCAAGCATTTCAACTACCTCTTCTTAATGCTTTCTAAGAGAATACTAAGTAAGCAAAGCTGCAGAATTGCTTTGCTCCCACAGCCAATGCTTTTAAACTACTTAGTGAGAGTGGTCGTAGTGACTGAAGAAGTCTAAAAAAGAGTAAAGAGGAAAAGTCATCTGTGATTTTTTTTTGGCTTGGTTTTTCCTATTTCCTTTTAGCAAAAGGCTACAAATGTGCTCAGGTAGCTGAAGCTTTGCATTATTTGAATTTAAGCATAGAGTTTCCTCTCTGCCTGGTTAATTCTGCCCAGTTTGGTAAAATTAAGTAATTATATAGGAATTTCTCTGCCTTGTTGTTTGCTTGGACAGTCTGCTGCACTGGCACACCTGAAAGATGGTATTTGTTAAATGTTACTGTCATGATCCATAAACATTGAATAACAAACTGTAATATCCCATTAAGGAAGTATTTAACCATTTTGGATAAATATGTAATTATATTATATATAATTATATAATCATTATGTTGGTGTAACTATTGTAGTTCAGGTTCTGTTTTTGTCCTACCAAATCTGATCAATGGTATGAACCAAGCTGTCACCAGATAAAGTTATACAAAGTCACATAAATTTTTCATTTTTAAAGATGACAGAGTTCAGAGAAAGTGTTTTGTGTACTGAGTAGCATTTTATATGTGAGGAAATAGAAGAAAAGACAAATTTTTTTGCTTTTGGCAAGGTAACACAGAGTCTTTGTGGTTGGTGTTCCAGCTTTAAAAAGAGAATGGAAGAAGATTGATGTCTTGATGAATATTAATTGAAGTCTTTCCACAATTTTTCTATAAAACAAGTTATTTTCTAAAACCAGTGATGAACTTTAGGGCTGTTACCTTGGTACTGTTGTGAAGAACTTTTGATTCCCAGTCTTTCATCAGTATTTCTAGCAGGATGGGTGGTTTTATGAAGAGAAAAATTGTGCTTGGATAGGAAGATTTGGCATCTGAGTTCACAAGGTGAATTCTATCTGATTTACTTACCCAGGAGTTTCTGATGACCTGTGGATAAGTAGAAGGTCATCTTTGTCCTGTGTTCTTTTGTTTATGCTCTACAGCAGAAATTGTTGTTAATTAATGGCTTCATGTGCAGCTTCAGTGGAGAGACAATGAACAATCCCAGGATACAGTCCCTGAATTTGAGCCTTGAGCTGACACACACCCAGGCAGCAGTGCTCCTTTCTGACCTTATCCAGTAGGGCAAAAGTTCTGGTGATCCAAAGCTCTGAAGTACCCAGATGTTTCCACCAGGCAATGTCCTTGGCTGTCTTCACCAGAGGGAGCAGGAGCCTTTGTGCAAGAGGATTTTCCAGTGTGGTTTAACATGTTCTGCACAGCTTCTGCCATCACCCCCCAGCCAAGGCACCACTGCTGGGACCCTCCTGGCTGGGATCTGCAGGGTCAGATGAAACCTGACCTTACAGTTTCTGTAAGGAATTTAGCTGGGCTTGTACCATGGTAGATGGAGGTTTTGGTTGGTTGTTTCTTCTGTTTCCTCAACGTGATGTGGAGAAGCTAAAGGCACACATTTCATTACAGAATGCTTCACTTTCAGCAGAGGTTTTTTTAAAAAAACCTCAGCCTTATAAAATTGCATTTAAATGTGTTTAGCTTTTCCTGTATCCATGTGCATCTCTTCCCTTTGCCTTCTCAAAATGAAAGAAACCTGACACGATTCTTTCTCTCCTGACAATGTGCTGCCTGTCTCTCACTTTCTTCCCTCCCTGTAGCTTCTTTATCTTTTGTTCTCCCAGTCATGCCATTTACTTTCCCAGTAGCTGAGAAACAGGAGTTTACAGTACATACACTATGAAATTATTTTACCGGAAAATTTAATGGAAAATCTCAGTAATCCTTCACAAGTTATCACACATGAAAAAATAGTGCACAGTCTTATTAAACATAGGATAAAGTACCTGGCATGTGGCAGTCAATACACTGATGGAAAAGGGTTTTTACCCAACATGAAAAAAAAGTTGAATAATTAGTAAGACACAAAAGGCAAAAACTGCTTTTCCTTCCCTCAGTGATGACAGTGGAGGCTCTTGGTATGAGTTGCATTTCTTAAAGAAGAGAAGACCAAGGAAAGGCAATTTCTGCTTGAGCATCATCAGGATCAAAACATCATCTATAATTTCTTGGTGTGTAAGGCAGTTTTGACGAGTACAGACCTGACAGTCAATGGTCAGAACACATTTAATACATCTTTCATGTGCCGAAGTTAGTAGGTCTAAGGTCTCCCTGGGGTAATATGATGTAAAAGATGTTCATGGCACTAATTTACTCACAGACCATTAGCTCTGTAGATGCAAGACTCTATAGACCTGTGTGCAAGGAACATACTCCTCAGAACCCCATATTATACTGCAATCCTTCATTTTCTTAATGCAATTTCCTGCAGCTGTCCTGTTGGTCATATGGGATGCAATGAAGAGTAGACCTCGGCAAGCCATAACTCTGAGTAATAGGTCTTCTTATTTTGCACTAAATATTTTGAGTGTTTCATTCCTTAAGCAAAGAGGGGAGATGAAATTTTAAATGTAAAGATGATTTGTTGTAGTCAGTTTTGACAAACAGTATTCTCTAGTTTTTCAGTGCTTTAAAGGAATTGGCACAGAAAAATGGAATGCTAACTATCGTTATGGAGCTTTTTTTTATAGTCTTCCTGCCTCTGTTTTCCAATTTTAATAAGGTGCCTGTAAAAAATGAATAATGAAGCAATATATAAACAATGCTACGAAGGCAGCATTTCCTCATTAGGTTGAGCACCCTACTCTTTTATAGATAGATTTATTTTTTTTTACTATTCTGAGGGTAAATTTGGGATGAAATGCCAAGGATCTATAGAATGATGCGCAATGATGGAGAATTAATGTCACACAGCAAATTGTGTTGCCATTTGAATAGTATATCATGCAGTTCAGTGCCAGCAGATTTAACAAACATGTCAGCCATCATTATTCAAGCATCCAAAAGGTCATCTTTCTATCCCAGCAGGGTTGTCCAGTAGCTTACAGCATGCACATAACAAAAGATGATGTGTGGGATCTCCAGTGATCTTTTTGATCAAGAATCAATTAAAATAAGTTGCTGTTAATGTGACACTAGATATAGACAAAGTGTGATACATTTGACAGCCACTAATTACAGCAGGCAGCCAAAAGAGCTCTGTAGAGATATGGGGACAGAAATGGCTAAATTAGTAAACTGTGTTGACACAATCACTCAATATTTTTTGATGTGCAAACATAGCATATTCCCAGGTCTGGTGAACCTGACAGGCATGAGTTACTGAAACTTTATGAAAATGAAGCTGAGAATATGATTTTTTTTTTTTTAAATTTTACAATTAGAGTAGCTCAAAACTAATTATCCCAGCAAAATGGAATGAACAAGCTGTCCCAGCAGGGGAAGTTTGCACTTATCAGTGGTGCTGCCTGAGTTTAAAAGCAATCTCGAACAAGATGCTTTTTAACCTGGGGATGCCACCAAGAAAATGTGCCTGTTCTTTAAAGCAAATGGATCCTGACTTCTGTCCCACTCCCTCACTCCTTGTGGTGCCCAGTGGGAATGCTACATCACCTTGCTTTACAGCAGGAATTAGAGAAATGTAAATCTGGGGTAATTCTGCCCAGCTGGATCTCAGTCCAGAGCTCAGAGCTCCCTCGGCATATGCCCTTCTTTGGGACAGTGTCCAAGAACAGCCGTGTTCAGATGCCTGGGGTGGAGGCAGGGAGCTTTATTTTGTTGGGTTTTTTTCTCCTCCTCCTTTGATGGCTTATGAAAAGTGCCAAATGATGTTGTCATGTTCCGGGTGATTCGGTGTGTGTTTCATTTGGAGCTGTGTGTGCCCACAGGAGGTTAACTGGTGCCTTGTAAGATGGATCCTGATAAAAACCTAACCCAGCTGCGCCACTGTTTTGAAGCTGAATTCTGGATGAGAATCCCAGGGTATCTTATCTCCTGCTTTGCCAGAACATTTGTGAACATTTTTTAAAATAACTCAGGGATTTTATGAGACTGAAATTGTTATTCTTCACCGCATCATGAAATTTCCCTACATTTTCTTTGCAAGCATTTTTTACAGCCTTGGACTTCTAATTGGGAAAATTGGGACTCCTTTAATGCCAGGGCTGTATTTCAGCTAATGGAAGAACCTGACACAGCACTGAGGTCAGCACTTTCTAGCATGTTTATCATATTGTTTTCAACCTCGGGTTGCACTCAAATCTCCCTCTTCTTTCCCTTGGTCAGACTTGCCAAATCAAATCTGTGTTTTTTTCCTTTTCTCTGGAGCCTGACCATGCCTCAGTTTCCTCTGCTGTGTGCTTGATGTCTCTCACAGTGACATAACCCCCTATTTATTAGCTTGACCCCAGCCTCACCTTGTCTGCTGTAGGCTTATTTCTGGTTCCTCTGTGTCCCATGGCCCCCAGTTCTCCCCAGAACAGAAGGGCACCCCACAGCAGACTCTTTATTTAGCCAACTGTTTTAATTCTTTCTATCTGCAGTGTAAACTCCCAAACTTGGGAGTTTTTGAAGTGTTGTGTCCTATTCCCCATTCTGGGTGAATGCTGAGTATCATGGGGATAATGCCTTTTCTTGTCCCTTAAATAACATCCAGAGTTTCTTGTAAAGTTTAACACAATCTGTCTGAGGTCAGGTTTTCATCAGGTTTCATATTCCTAAATTTTTGGCTAGATCCTCTCTTACTGAGCTCAGCATGAATTAGCAGCATAAATTTATTTAAGTCAGCATTGCAAAGGCTCTTCCAGAGGGTTTCTTCAGGATCAAGGTAACTCCTGAACAACTGTGCATCACGATTCCTTGCTGAAATTCTGGTGCTTCACCAATAAGGAGGAAAGACACAGACCAGTGGTGTTAATAAAAATATAAATGGTTTTCAGCCCAACATCGTGTGCGAACCAAAGCTGAGGATTGAATCACAAATTCATACTGTAAAAGATCAGAAGGAAACATCATAATCCAATTTGATTTTCTGTCCACAGACCTTCACCCAATCAATCCTGTGGTATAAAGCTGCTGTTTCTAACCTAGAAAAACCCAAGTTATTAGGCTGTTTTGCTGTTGCAGACTGAAGCCCAATTTTTTTTCTTATCCTAGGAAATGATTCTATAATTTCTGAGGAAATGGAAAGTATTGCACTCGTTGATTGTTAAATTGTTCAACAAATTGAACATGCTTTGAGCTTGAAATGTAAGATACCCCCGAAGAAGTAGGAAGGTGGAATGGAGATGATACTCTTTGACCAGGAATGTACCTTTTTCACTTACACTGAGCCAAAAGCAAGCTAAAACCTCTGCATGCACTTTCATTTCTGCATTAAGTATGAGTCTGAGAAGCCTACACTGTATTTTTCTTCATTTCTCCCAAATGAGATGTACATAAAATGCCTTTTGCTTTCTATTTTGATGTAAAGAACTCTTGCTATACATTTCATTTTTCTTTGCAATACAAAATAATCTCTCCATCTCTTGAAGTTTGCAGTTTTGTGGAGTTCAGGGTTAGTTTTTCCATACAAATGCTTCCCTTTGCATTGAGTGAGCTCTGACTGTGGTGTTCTCTGACATTTTCCCCTTACCATAGACTGTTCTGTATCTCTTAAAGGCACTGAGCCATTCTGGGACTGATGTGACAAGACATGACAGGAAATTCCACTGAATAAAACAAATTATACACTAGAGATGTGCTGAACTGACTGAAAACAATTTGGACACCAGGGGCAATGGAAGGTGCTGAGAAGGCTGAGAGTAATGACATTTTCTTTTGGATTGTATTTAAAGTATTTTGATGCACAACTTGGTGTAAATCAGTTTGTGAGTTCTTTGGGTTGTGGCCCTTCAGGTTCCTTGCTCCAAAGGGTGCACATATGGATGTGAGTGAGATGCATCCATTAGTTAATTGTAGCTGATAATGACTTGTTATGATTTAGACTCTTACTGGAAATTTATATATTCAAGTCTTCAGTTTGTGCGTCGCTGAATAACATTTATTCAAGAGAAGAGAAATGGGTGATATTTGTGCCCAGGTTTTATTTCACAATGTAATCAAGCAGTCACATGCTCATGTTGCAAAGCAAAATGTCCAACACATGTGAAGTGATCAATGGAAGGATTTTGTTGAAAGTAATTTTACTTTATATAATGATAAAGAATTTCTGTCTATTAAACACAACAATGAAAGGCATAGTTGATGTGGGAAAGTATTTAAATACCCCCAATAGGGAATAGGAAGAAATTTAGTAAATGAATTAGCATTGTTTGTCATTTATGTCTTCCAGCTTCAACAATGAGGAAAATTTACTTGATTCGTCTTTGGCGTCTGTCAATTTTAAATCATTGTGCGTCAGCTCCTTTTGTGAGGCACTTTGTAAGTGAGACGCAGGTGATGAGTTATTGCCAATAAACCAGGATTGCCATTTGGGCTGTACAGTAACAAAACATAAATTTTGCTTAATGTGCCTTTAAGAATGTGAGCTGAGTGGCTGCGCTGCTGGCAATGAGTAATGATTCACAGCATCAGGACGAGGATCCGTTTGTCTGTCTCATCTTGTCATGTAAATGTTCAAAAAAACCCCGAGCAGCTAATACAGCAATCTGGCAGCAGTCTGCACTGAGCTCTGTGAGTCAAAGGCTCCTGCAGCAGAGCAGGGTGTTCACGTGGAGACTCTGCTTTCCCTCCTACCCTTTGGATGACAGATGTGGAAGCAGAGCAGCCTTTGTGGAGCCAGGCGATCTTGCACCCACTGGCAATCGGTCAGTACTGCTGGGAATGGCAATGGAAAAGAGAGGGGTGGAGATATTTTGCACTTTATTTGAGGCATTTTCCTATGGTATGCTGAAATTAATCCCTAGAATCATACATATGTTGCAAGTAACACCCAGGGAACGTCATTTGAGCTTTACGCTGACACCTGTTCAGAAGGAAATGTCAGGAAAACATTTAGGCAACAGCAGATCAAGCTTTGTGATTTGGAGTTTTAATTAATACTTGAGATTTCTGTCCTGCATCAGTAGAAATCAGCAATGGCCATTAGTGAACCTGCAGAATTCCTCCCTTGAAAGTCAGATTGGAATATTGTAATCATTCCTGCCTTGATTTTCCTGTGTATTGCCAGGAAACTGTTCCTAGTAAGGCTGGGTTTACACTGGGATTTGACCTGCCAGTCTTAGTGGAACTCCTGAGTTTGATGACAAGGATCCTGCTTGGGAGGCTCTATCAGCATCAATCCAGGCTACCCATTATTGCCCATTAATTCAGTGCTTTGGTGTTTATTGCAGTATTCCTCAGACTGTTTCTTTCATGTGAAATTCAGTAAAACCAACAGATTGAAATACACTATTGCATATGGTGCTGTAATATTTAGGTTTTAATTGCATTTCTGAGAAAAAGTACAAACTTAAGTGCTTGTCTCGATGGAAATATGAAGTAGATTGCAACCTTGCATGAACTGCAAAGCAGCTGAATAGAAGATGTTCTTGGAAAATACAGAAATATTGTTTATGCATATGGGTATATCAACATATGCAAATTATGCTGGTAGCACCAATTATTATATTTACAGAAAGATCTTCAAAGGTGTATCCTTGGAGGTCAAGGAGCAGGCCCAGGACAGCAGTAGAGGAGATGATACAACCCCTTGCTGTGGTCAGTACCAGGTGCTTCATGAACAGCACAGCTTTTTAATAGCAATGTTTTGCTATCACTGATGGTCAATTAAATTAATAATTCACACATTAGTAACTTTGTACCTTATTCTGTGGTAAGAAGGTGCTCCTGTAATTTTTCCAGATGTTGAATTTTTTTTTCCTAATCAGAATCATCAAAATCTGTTTCCTTTGTCTCCGTAACAACTTTGCATGGGGAGTACAGAGATAGATGCATTCCCAAAACACAGTGATTTATTTTTTGTTAAATTGTTAATTTTTTTGGTTTTACTTGCAGTCGAAGAGTGTCAAATTTTGTGAAGTTGGTAAAAATACTCGTGCCCCTGTATGGGCCTTTTTCACAGCACTGGGCTTGTTTTCCCTCCCACGCGGCATTCTGGGAATGAGCTGCTGGTTGTGAGCAGAATTGTCTGCTTTTGCAAGTTAGAAACCAGCTCCAGCCATCCAGAAATGACAGAGAGATTTCTGAACATCCTTAGCAGGGAGGACAAAAAGAGAGGGGTTTTGGGCTGTGTCTGCATGGGCGTATATGTGTGTGTAGTGTATAGGTCCACAGAGCGAAGAACATTGTTCCAAGTGGGTGTTTGCACTTCTCAAGAGATTTAAAATACCAGACACTGAGCACAGGAATATACTTGGTGTGCTAGGAAACAAATCTATATTAGCAACTGCAGAAAAATCAGTAGAATGTATATGACTGACTTGATAAAAAACTCATGAGGAAGAGTGCATCTGAGAAGAATTTTCATAATTGTAAATTAGATATTGAAAATATTTGTTCCACAGGCTAATTTTTTTTTTCTGCTCCTGTGGTCACTAGATGTGTAATTAAGCTATGGAGTTTTTTGTTTTAAGAGAAAGAACTTGTTTTGTACCTTCTAAGAATGAAAGGAAGAAATAACTATTGCAAGCCAAATGGTAGAACACAAGATATTTGTTCATAACCAGTTCAATAAATAATGTTTCTGTGCCAGTTCCAAGTGCTCTGTATAAAGGAAATATTTAACATTTTGCTGCATTAGAATGTAACTTATTTAGATATGTAATGGAGTGTTTTTCTGTTTTATGATCATCTTTTACATCAAGTGCAATTATACTTGTTCCTGGTATTTCTAAGAGCCCTGTCAGATTCTCAGTTCATTGTCCTGAACCACTTGATTTTCTTTCCCCAAGTTTCTTTGGTAGCTTATTCTGTTGAATTCTATCTAGGGGCAGCATCTGTATGCAGCTCATATTGTGGGGTTAATAAATAGCAAACAGTCATAAAGCACTGTCCTCTAGCTCTCCAGAATTACTTTTTTAACATTTAAACAAAAGAAATAACCCTAAATGCCGATATTAATTCACAGTGTAGTTTAACACCCAATAATAAATGCCAAGTGTTAATAGTTAATCTGTGGAGACAGTGCCATATTTTGTCATCTAAATACCTTTAACTACCACAAGGTCTTTCAATATAATTAGTAGAGAATATTGAGCCCAGCCAGAAATATGGGATTCATCATTAAATTCAGAGGCTTCTTTATCTCTGTGTGTCTAATCATGTGTGCAGACAAATTGTTAATGACATGGACTTTATTGCTCTTAGATTTCCTCCATTTGAAATGGAATAGCCTGCTTTGTGAAAAATAATTAGGTTTCATTGTTCTACCTGCATCAAGTCTTGTTGATAATCTTATGGTTTTAGCAATTCAGATGCAGAGAGCAGTTGGTGGTGGTGATGATATTTCATTTTAAATCATAAAGTATTGTTATTTTTCCTCCTTCCTCTTTTATTTTTTCTTCCCTTTCCTGTGCCAGTAAGAGATATAATATCACTAAATTTCAATGGCTGAATGTCAATAATTAACAAAAAAAAACCATTTGTGTTTGCAATATGCAAATTTGAGAATATATCTCCTTTGGTTGGCACACACTGCAATATTTTGTAGGACACCTTACCTATGCCTATGCAATCAGAAATATAAAGCCTCAAGGCAATGACAACCTATTACATAATCATATACAATTCTCAGTGATTTGCAAACTCATTGTTTGACCTTGTTTTTTTTGGATGGGTGAGTTACGATTATGCTTAAGGATTAATTAGCCTTCTGGTACTTGTTCACGTAGAAGAAAGAATTGCTTATCTGTAGCAAGGGTCATTTGCTGTGTCTTGAAGTCTCTGGAGAAACCCCTCTCATGCTTTTCAGTTTTAGGAAGTCCCAGAATTAATATAAGCTGAGGCTTTAGATGAAACCAAGGGACTGTGTGTCAGGGACATTTAACAGATTTGTTGCTTGTAGCTCCAGAGGAGGGATTTTGGCTCTTTTGACATAAGTACCAGGTCTCTTGTTGACTAATACATTTCAAAATGATTTTTAGAATGAGATTCTTGTCCCAAATGCACAGTAGGAAAAAATAGCAATCTGACTGAGAAGTCACTGTGAGATGCATTTCTCTGTCTACAGGGTGGAAGACTATATATCTTTTGTCCAGGTCTGCATTTCACATTTCCAAACACATTCCTAACAGATTTCCAAAAGTGTCCATTGGCACTGCATCCTCCATGTCAGGGTGTGCATCCTCCACTGTCAGTGCCCTCTGGCTAGGAGAGTTCTAAAGCCCCATGAAAATACCTAATATTTTTTTTTACTTTCTTATAGCTAGGCAAATTCTTTGAGAATTTTTAGTTGTATTAATTCACCTCATATTGGTATGTCCTGACACTGGTCTAACCAGGACATACATAACCAGACATACCCCAAATCTGTTGACCAATTCTCGGGTAAATTTTAATTTAGATGTATTTTCATCCTGAAGCCAGGGCACTGCAAACACTTGTGGGAGTTATTCAAGAAGCAGCTCCAGAGGGGGTTTTTCAGTCACTAGACTTGTGGGAAGGTTTTCCCTATTTTCATGCCTGTAGCGTAAACAGACACTGACATCTACTTACAAATACTTTCATTAAGTTACAACTTCCCTGGGAAGATGGGGAACATTAAAACATCACAATGAGAGCTGTTTGTTGTGAAATATTGGGTATTGGCTGTATGAAATGCAGGACTCTGAGTGCATACGAGTGGACTTTAAAATCCCTTGCCCAGCACGAACAGATTCTAATCTATTTTTGCAGTACAGTCCCTGTGCTCCTGAAGTGCTGCTTGTTCCATGACACAGATCTATCTCAAACCCAAGACTCTTTGGAATCCTCAGGAGGAGTGATGTTTTGTCTACATCTCCTCAGCTAAAGCGTGGTTGATGTGATGCCTGCACAGTGTATAATGGCCAAATCGGGACTTCTGAAATTTATACAATATTTCAGTAGATAGAGCACTCATCCAGGCTTGCAAGACTCAAACTCTGGGCTCTTTGTAGCCTCGGGGAGATCAAATCCATACCTTTCATTTCTCATTAAAGCGCCCTAGGTATGCAGCACAGAGGGCATTGTCCACTCCAGTTACATCTCTGTCATTCTGCTGAAATCCCCTGCAGGTCCTTGGGCTGAACAGACACAGTATGTCTGTGGTTCAGTCACCGAGGCAGCCTGGGTCAGCAGAGATCTTGGCCCAGTTACTAATCCAAGTTCAAAGTGCCTTTGGGCAAAACTCTCTGTGTAAAAATTATGAGCAGTTGCCAGAAGAGGGCTGAGCCCCCAGCCCCCCATCCCAGCTTGTCCTAAATAGATGTTCTCACTCCTGGAGTACAGATTGTGCTGCCCCGCTTTGGTTCCACTTACAGAGGTTTTCCATGGGGCTGTGGACAGTGGAGAGCGCCTCTGCCTGAGGGCAGGTGGCTGCAGCATTGCAGAAATGGGGAGAAAAGGAGAGTTTGAACCCTTTTGTGCTGAGAACACTGTGGAAGATTCACCTCTTTTTCTCCACAGTGTATAAAAGAGAAGTGACTCATATTGCTTCCTTCCATTATGCTGGGTTTTTTTTATAGGCATGACCCTTGCTCAATTTATTGAAAGGAATGATTTCAGTACATAAATGTAGTAGCAGATGATTATTTTGGGACTGGCTGTAGCAATACATGAAGTAACCATCACGCTGCCTTTTTGCATTGTTACCTATCCTCTGTGAGAGATTACTGCCTCCAAAGCAGAGATCCTTACTCCCTGTCAATCCAGAGTCAGCCAGGTTGGCCTGAACCAGCATTTAAAGTGATTTAAACTAATCTGTTTGACTTGTTATTAAACTGGCCTTGTAACATTCACCCAAGCTGACAGGAGGGCTCTGCTCTGCAAAAAGCAGAGCCTCACTGAAGCAGAGGCAGTGTGGAGCAGTAAGTTCTCCAGGGTTTCAGCTTGTCTGCTGGCTCCCTAAATCATGGAGCCTGTTGGAACTCTGAGATCCTGTCTGACTCCTGCAGCCCAGAGCAAGGCACCTGAGCCCACAGGGAGCTGGGATTTATGGCACTCATTGCTTCAGCATCCCCCCTGAGCTGCTTGAGAGTGGGAGGTGCTGTGAATCCCTCACAGTGCCCAATTCCCCTTTGTGTGCTGCCACAAAACACCCCTTAAAACATCACAAGTTGCACTTTGTAAGTCAGGTGCTTAAAATTGAGATTGTTACGTGACCAATGTGGAAGTACCCAGATATTTTTGGATATTCAGATCCTTGTGGTTTAAACCTCATTTAGTGCATTTTTCATATAGTATTTAGTAAAAAAATGAGGAACAGAGAAGGACCAAACAAATAGGGCTGTTCCATCCCACAAGTATGATGGAACAGTTAAATTAATGGCTAAATCTAATTAGGAAATGAAAAATTACAGCTTGTCTGCTGCCAATACTAAAGCAAATGGACTGTGAGATAGAGCTATGGTTACACTCCAAAATTATCTTCCCATTGTTGAATCTTAAGGTGGCTTTGCTGCCTGCACTTGGAAATAAAATAATCCTAGCAATTATGGTTCCCAATTTGTGAGTGGTTTGAAATGTAGTGGCCTTTACTATAATAAATGGATTATTGTATGTTGACAAAGTACAGGTTTAATTAACAGTGACAGATAAAGCTATTGCATTTAAAAGCTGTTTATATTAGAAATTACCTGATAAAAAGGGGGGTTTTAGCATTCTAAATACTCAGTTATGCATTGCCATCTTGATCTGCTACCATATGTATTCAGCATTGCATGGATGTTGCTTGGAATCACAGCAAGTTTTTCTGAGACATCAGACTGTCATAATAACTGATAGATCAGTGGCTTGATTTACATATTTATTATGGAGCAACTGCTTGTTTTCATCAACATAACTTAGATCTTATGCATCCTTTGTCTAAAGTTAATTTGAAAATATTAATTTTCCAGTGACAGCTCAGTCTCCTTCCTGGTTAATCCCTTAATTTCCCATCTACCTAGGAGTGACATTTAGTGAAATGAATGAGAAATGGTAACTTCAGGATGTCATTGTCCTTACTGACTAAGAGCAAAACAGGCAGCCCAAGAGAGGTCTGGGTAGCTGTGCAAAATATATCAATCAAAAAAACAAAAGCTAATTGCTTTCTATTTTTATTCCTTTACATAAGAATATAACTTTAAAAATATCTCCTTCTTTAGTTTATTAATTTTCGGAAGCCAAAACCCACATATTTTTAGAAAAAATAATCCTCAAAAGGAAAAAAATGTGCCATCTGTCAGAACTAGGAATGTTGTTTTACTCTGCACATTTTGTTTTCAGCATCATATTCAGCATCATCTGGATCACAGTGTCTTAATCCTTCAGCACAGGAATTTACACAGAGGCACTCTTGGATTTCAGGGAAAATAGTTGCTGAAATATTTTAGTGAATAAAAAGTGTTTGTGTTTCTGTGTTTTGTTAATTCCCTGCTTTTCCTTAATTTTACTCATTTCTGCAATTCAAGGTAGCAAAGATGTACAGAATATTCAAAGGAATACAGACAAGCTGAGAAGGAAATTGCTGAAAGGGAGTGGCTCACTGCTTTCTGTGTTGTTGCACTTTGTGTGGTAGAGCTGAATGGCCAAGGTAGGGAGAAAAATAGAGGAATTACAATGAGGAGATGAAGAAATTGGAGTAAAAAGGACAGAGAGAGGAGTGGGCAAGATAAGAAGCAAAGGATCACAGTCTTGGGGATGCTGGTAGTTGGAAGTGTTGGCAGGTACTTAACCCCTTGGTAGCATGTTTAGACCTCTTAGAAATTAGAAAAGCTTTATGAAGTCAGCTTGAATTTCTATTGCTGCTCCTGTCTTTGCAGATTCCTTCCATCAAGGTTATTCCTTATTTTATTTTCTGGTGGTGTTTTCAGGCTTTTCTTTAAAACAGTGCTATTATTATTATTATTATTATATTCTGCATCAACACTGGGAGTTCTGCACAGTACCTAAGGACACCTCCATAGGATCTCCCACCTTCTCCTGGGTGAGCCCTGTGCAGCCTTACTGCTGCTCATGAGGATTTTACTGTGCTGCTCATGAGGATTGTACTGATGGGACCTGAATACCTAGTTTGTTTGGTAAATGGATTTTAAGAATGAAAACGAGATTTTTTTTTTTTTTTGTTTTGTTTTCATATGCCATCAGTTTAGCACCATACATCAAGTGTGTGCTGATAGGGACAGTGAACATGATTTTAGCCTCCAGCCTGTTACTAACTTTAGTTTAGTAGAAGTTCAATCTAGTTCACTTATTTAGCTCGCCTGTGTTGCATGACTAAAGATCTAAGGGAAAAATGCTTAAAGTCCCAGCATCTGTTAATTTAAGCTATTTAAAGTACAAATGAATCAGAGGAAAGGATTTTTTAAAACCAGTTTCTTAGAGGGTTTGCTCCACTCACTGTGTGTGTCTATGTTGAAAATCACAGGAACTATTTTAAAATTCCAAGTTACAAAGCAGCCATTAGAAAAATGATTTTGAGTCAACAATTTTCATACATCCCATAATACAGTAATGTGCCCCACTGGTGGGAAGGTGCAGTGGTGAGCCTGGAAATGCCTGTAAGGTATCATTCTTCCTCCCAGACAAAAAACCCCGATGGCTGCTTAAAATTGTTGTACGTCATGGATGCTACACAGGCAGTTAAAGTCTCCCTGAAAATGCACTGCTTCTGGAGTTTGTAGGCACTACAGGAAATTTAATTGAAGCAGTTTGGGTGGTATTATAGGACATAAAATCAGAGATGTTCCTTACTCTTATTACATACTTAAAAATATTATCTTAGAGTGTTCCCTAATAGTTTCTTATAATTTTGCCTTGGTTTTAAAAAGCAACGTCTTTGAGTACAAATAGATGAAAATTCCCTTGGTAACTAGGGTAATTACAGAGATTTTCAATTACCAAACTGCACGTTCACTGACTTTTCATTTATATCTTTCCCTTAAAATGAAGTTGTATTACAAGATGAAGTAGATGCATCCTCTGTTTTGGCTTCTCTTCATGTTCTCGAGAATTTGTTTTTCCTTTGGGTGCTTTTCTGTTGGCTCTCTGCTTATTTTTTTTCCCTAAGTGTTCCATACTGTGAGAACAAACACACCATGACTGCATTCTCCTTATGCAACCCTAACCACTGTCTTTCACTGCATCTATGTGATGTGGATGTTTCTTTCCATTTTGGATAAGGACATGCATTTATTTGTGTATGTATTCACAAACACATACTCAGAATTATACATATACATTATGTTTTCTTGTCTACACAAATCTATAGCCTTGCACATTTTACAGGAGCAGAAATATACAAGCCCCTCCACAGTAGGTTAATGTGAACTGAAGAAGCTGAATTGCCACAGATACACTTTCAAAATTAATGTTATTGAGCTGCATATATTTGGTGAATATTCTGTAATAAGAGAACTTCCACATTAAGCCAAATGAACCGATTATGAAAATTGGAGGATAAAATAAATGTTAAATTTGCAGTGTTGACAAACTGATGGTACCAATAAAAATAACCAAAAATGTTGAGGGCTAAATTCAGGGATTGTGTGAAAAGCACCTTGTTATAGCCCAATCTTTTCAAAATTTACTAATGCACTTTCAAGCATGTTTTTCAATTAGCTAAATATCACAGCTGCATCTTGCACCTCAGGAAGTCAGTGTTAGCTCTGCTTCCATGCTGAGGGGCCAGAGGGCTTTGATGCAGAAGGGAAAGGAAACCAATGCGAAGCTTTAAGGCAAGACAGTTGATTGCCTTTTTTTTTTTTTTTTTTTTTTTTTTTTTTTTTTTTTTTTTTTCNTTTTTTTTTTTTGTTTGCTACCATTCCTCCATCTTTCTGGGCATGCAAATAACACCAATTTACATTAAAAATGTATGCATATATTTTTTACTTCTGTTTATGCCATCATTAAATGTGGCTCTCTGTGATTTACCGTTGCGGTTTTAATCTCACATTAATGCAGCTGATTGTAATTATTTGTCTTTTTAACTGAAATAAAGTAGGAAAGAGAGGGTTCCTGATTTTGTTACTTGGACAAATATTTCTACACTGGTTTTGAAGTAAACATCTTGCTATGGTGAGTGGGACTGGAGGACAGAACAACCCCATATAATTGCACAGTTTGTTTTGCAGTCGGAAATCTCAGTAAGGGCACTGCCCTGGAAAAAAATACAGCTTTCTACCTGTGTTGCAGTAGAAGAAACAATCTGTGGAAACAACAAACTACATGATAAAGTCTTATTTTGGAGCAGAATCATTTAGTTAGCCTTGCTTTACTTCTTCTGTAGTGGTACACAATGCCTATTTTTATTTTACTATATTTATAGTGTGCAGTTATGATTGTCTTTAAAAGCTGTGGGGTGTGAAATAGGAATATATGTATTTTTTACATTAAAGGGTTCAGAATTGCCTTTCCTGAGGAAACTGTCAGTGATGCTGAAGAATATCAAAGTCAGTGTGAAGCTGTTATGCTAAAAACTTACTTTTCATTCAATTTCTCTGCCTCTGCATCTGAAATCTTGATAAAGGTTGAAAGTTTAGAGGTGACTGATACAGTTATGAATGCAGTGACTGTTTAGTCAGTCACTAATTGGCAGCACTTTGAATAAAGGTACCATTTATAAATTATTCATTGATATATATTCCATGATTAATAGGTGGAGCTTGGTTCTTCAGCTCATTGAAAAGCATATTCAAATTGTTTTAGAAAATCTGTAACAGATGCTACTCTAACAAATTGTTATAAAACACATTATAATGTGTAGATATAACTGAAGCAATATATATCATTTCACTGTTATTCAGTGTCACTGTCTTCTTATATAATTTCTCACATCACTGTGACACTGAATAAAGTAGGTTTTTTTTTTCCTAATGAGGAATAAAACCATATCCTATTTGTGAAATGCCAACTCCATTAAATCACTGGTGAAATTTCCACTGGTGTTACATGTTCAAGAGAACAATTCAAATTTCAGTGCTGTAAATTGGTGTGAGTGTCCTGATGTCACTCTAAGAAAAGGTTTATAGATAGAATAATAATGTGGTTATTGTATATTAAAGTTACTTCTTCATTGCTACTCCCAAGCCACTTTTTTGAAGGAAGAGCTTAAGTTTTCAGTGAAAGTTCAAGTCTTGGTTGTACTCATTGAAACTTTCCTGTCTTTCTTGTGAAGAATCTTCTTTTGTGAGTCTGAAGTCACTACAGGCTTTCCTGCTCCTCCATTAGTGGGGGATGATGGTGGACAATATTTTCTGCTATTGTCAGTCTCCATCCTTTTTCTCACAGTCACCCAGGTCCACTGCTGTTCTCTCTAAAGGGGTCTCATCCTGCAGATTTCTGCACTGTTCTGTCTTTTGCAGTCTCCCACTGAGGAAATATTCACATCCATATGATGCAGGCATGGCAGCAGGACTGAGATCTTGGTTTGGAAAGTCTCATTACTTTGGTTAAAATCTGTCCAAACACACTGAGAATCCAGAAGTCAGAGCTATTTTGGATTATTTTCACATGAATCTTCAGTTGTCAAGGGTACTGAATTAACCTATGACTCAGAGAACACGAAAATGTTGCAGTTCAAATAGTTGTATAAAGTTGTTGTACAGATTAATATATTTGAACTTTTCAAGGGTCCCACGGGTTATTGACAGGCACATTCAGGGAATTCAGAAAAACAGATGGTCAATATTTACAGGAGAGACTAAAACAAGGTGATTAGGACAACAAAAAGTGTGATACAAAATTCAGGCTGCCTGTGGAAAAATGACTGTGGAGCAGGTGGGGAGAAAATGACAATGTGCCATTGAACCAAAAGCTCAGCCTCCTGCTGTGGTTTGGGGGTGATTGCTGTTTTGAGGAGGTGGGTGCAGTGATGTGTAGCCTCCCTGCTGGACACCACCACATTTACAGAGAGGAAATTCATGTCATCAGCTTCACAGACAAAACCAGACATTTACCTGAGACTTCCAGAACAGCCTGTGCAAAGCTGTAATATGCATTGAATGATATTTCTCCAGAATTTCTCTTCATAGCTTTCAAAAGCATCATTGACTTGCTAAACTCATCATTAGGAGCACACTTGCAGACCACCAGCTACCAGAGGAAGGCAGCCTGTGTGGAACAACCAGTGTGGCATCTGCAAATGCATTTCCTGTAAGAAATATTTTCTCACCCCACAACTATCACAATTCATGGATTCTCTCTCTCTCTCTCTCTGTCTCAGACTCCAACATATTTCATCCCGTGCACCAAATGTCCCCAGGGAAAATGTGGGTGAGCAGAATCCTCCAGCACTAAAATGAATTCACTCAGACAGTTGGTGAAAAAATATGAAAATCTTATTTTCCCCAAGACAAGAACTCCATTTCCAACCTCTCTTACAAATCCTTAGGGAATGTCTACAAAATACCTTCAAGAGGCTGTGTTGGGAGAATAAGTCACATCTGCTGGACACTAAACCCAGGGACTCCACAGAGGTTTTATTGCACATTATAATTTTGATTTCCATTAGTTTCTTGTATTCCAGAGGCAACAATTCCCTGCCTTATTCCCCTATCATGTTGTCCTGATCATCTTGTTTTAGTCCCCTCTCTGAATACTGAACCTCTCTCTTTTTCTGAATTCCTTTAACAGCTTAGGTGAATGTGAACAATTTGTCTTAACCCCACACTGCTGCTCCCATAGCAAAACTGAAAGAAAGCTTCTCTACAAGTCTAATTTTTTTTTTCTCACAACCACGTTACCCATTCTAATGAAACTTTCCTTGCAGCCCTTATTTCACTTATACCCTTAGAGGGTGTTGATTAAAGAAACAATAATATCACATCCTTGGGAAGAGAACAATGAGCCCTTTTCCCTTCTTTCAACACTGTGCTGTGCAAACACACGTGCCTATATGAATATATATCTATATATCTATCTATGTATCTATCTATATATGTTTCTATGTATTTTCTGTGGCCAAATGGAAGTGCAGGTGTTTCAGTCCAGAACTCATGGCTGAAAAGCTCCAGTTTTGCTTTTGTGAGTACATTGCTATGGCGTGTGGACAAACACCAGTCACTTTCAGCTGCGTTAGTGAAAGCACTTTTTTGTTAAAATACAGAAAAAGGGTGCCCAGAAATGGCTGACACTGTGTGGGTTTGGGTACTGAAGGCATTGCTCTTCTCCAAATGCTGCAGCTGCTCACTGAAAACCTTGGGGTGTCTGTGCTGTGACTCAGCATCTCTGTTTTAGGGGTTTTAATTGCCAAAATTATGTTTATAACTCTATCAAAATAGGGCTGGCTGCACAACAATCTAGTGAATTTTCAAAGACAACAGCCAAATGATAATTTTTAAAATGTAAGAGAAGTATTTTTTAATAATTCATAGTGTTAAATAATGAGCTTATTTCAGGAATTTTCTCCTAATTTTTTTTAGATGTAATAGGGTAAAAATTCCCTTGGTATATTCAGAGGTCTGAATACAGCACATTTTTTATATATATTTCTTAAAAATCATAACTGCCTGTTATGTCTTCAGAGCAGAGCCTGGTACCTTTACACAGAAGACAGTGGCAATATGGCTCACTGGAGACTGTGGGACTTTCTTCAAACCCATAGAAATAGATATTACTTAAAGGCAATTAGGTATTTATGAAATCAAAGCTGGAATTAAACCTCCAAAACATTCAATTTTTTACTTCATAGGATTATTTGGAAGAAAATGATTCATATGAGTGGGAAACTTTCTAAATTACTTAAGGTTGTCTCACAAGTCATTCTCTGGCTTCAGTTTAAAAGAGTGTTTTATTGGAGGTGTGTTGCTGAAATAACAGCTCTATAAGGTTTCATATTTCAATTATTTCCAGGGCTCTGTTTACAAGTAAAAACACCTTGGTATGTTTGTGGGGCAGAATAGGAATTTTACTGGTGAAGGTTTTGTGAGAACTTTTCACTGTAGGAACAAGAATAATTTAGTTTTGGTTATTAGTCAATATTTGTTAGTCAGCCTTTTTAATTAGGATTTATTTTTTGCTTTTGTCCTTTTTCTGTCTGGAGATCTCAGATGAGCAATTGCCATGTATCTTTAGAAGGATCTCATAGCAACCAAGACATGGGGAAGGCAATCCATGAGAAAGTACAGTCCAGCAGTTTGTTTTAGCAGAGGTTAATCAATGGAACTGCAGCTTCAATTGCAGAGCCTGAATTCATTTCTTGTATTTGATTTTCCTTCCAGCTACCATTACAATTTACTTTATATTAAATGACTTCTGATGAGAAGATGACTTTAACCTCTTTTCAGTCCTGTCCATTCAGTGCATTATTGTGGACTGTAGATTAAACAAAACCTACCCTGACAGAAGTAAATTTAGGCAATGTAGTTTCATTTTGTGATGCCAGAGTAACTCTTTGTTACCAAGTACCTTTCTTCATCAGCTGAACTTGATGTAATCTCCCCTGAAGTGTTTATTTTATCCTTGTATGGACTTATAAAAGATTTACAGAAGAATGAAAAATATCATTGGCAGAAAAAAATGTAATGAAAGCCTTTTCCAGGACTGAGGCACACAGTTTTATAATGTCCAGTATTCTTTTCCCTGCCTTCCTTCTCAAAGGAATTGTATCTTTTTCCTCATATGTTTCATGGAGGTACAAGCTTGCAGGAATAGTCAGCTGGGTCTGTATTTTTTGTGTTCACTGGTCAAACTTCAGAGTAACCTGCCCCTTTGAGGTGGCTCTTCTAGCTTTTCTCTAGATGAACTGCCAAGAAGATATTTTTTTAATCCCTGTACAAGACGATGATGATAGAAGCGTTCTCTACATGGGACTGATAAGAAATAAATAATCTCACAAATGAAATATATAGCCTTTCCAAGAGGCAGGATTATCACTTGTGTGAAGTAATACTGGGGAAAGCGATCAATTGAGACAAATTAATCTGTGTGCCAGGAGAAGGAAGTGCATGGGATCCAGAATCACCCCTGGGCAGTCAGAGAGAAGGTGTAGGATACTTACACCGAGTTGAGAAACACGAATAGTAGCAAGTTTGTCAGAGCAACCAGTTCAATCTCTGCTGTGACTGGTTTTCCTCAAGGAATGTTGGTTTTCTCCATCAGTTGGAGCCCAGCTGTGGTTTCCTGAAGCTTTGCAGTTCCAGGAAAGCTGCCTGACTCTCACCATGGTCTGCTCAAGGGAATCAGAGGTTCCTGCCATGGCTGGAGTGAGAACAGATATGTTGTGTTCCATCTTCTTCTTTGCCTTGCCAGGATCTGCCAGCAGAGAAATGGAGTGGAATCCTCCTGTGTTGCATTTGTTTCTCCCAACCCTTCCTACCTGCTCCTTCATCTCTACAGCCATGCCTTGTCATCTTCCACCTCTTGCTCTGCCATCACAAATTCTTTGTTTCTTTCACCCATTGATAGAGATAAATTTGTTCCTTCCATTGCCTCTTGGCATTTGGTTCATGTTGTACTCTTATTCTCCATGTTTCTTTCTTACCTGTGAATTTATTTTCCTCAGATTTTTGTATCTTTTCCTTTTCTTGCCCTAAGTTGGCACAGCTGCCACCTGACTTTTCTTTGTGTGATGTATCTTTTTTTCTCTATTCTCATGTTCTGCAGTGTGTGAAATGCACTGAACTGTGGAGTTGCCAAGAAGCATCAAACAGTGAGGAAGAGATAAAAGTATTGAACTACAAGAGTGTACTTTAAGCTCTGTGTGCTGCCTCAGACAGGACTTGTTCCCTGTTGTGCAGCTCTACTTGTGTTGTGTAAGTTTTAGGACTAATTATGACATATGTTGCTCACTCATTTTTGCTTTCTTGGGCATAAAATCCAATTCCATCTGGGAGAAATTTTCTTTCTGAACACACTTTTCACCTGTAGAGCAGCCCCAGAAAAGAAAAGCAGTGAGCCAGAACAATTTAAAATCCCAGCTTTGCAAGCAAATCCATTAACATGCTTCTAATTGTCTATGCATTTTAAAACTTGACTTTAGTCAAATGTACCTATTACTATTTAGGTAATATATTACATATATTAGTGCATACATATATATTAATTATGTATTAAACATATGTATTAATGAATACATACATACATATATATTAATATATTACATATATATGTACTATTAGTACATTGTAGAAGAATTTATCTTCAAGAGTTGTTTTTTGCTTGAATACCACTTGCATAAATATTTCTAAAGCAAGACTTTAGAGTTTGCACAGACATTTCCCATCCCTGTTACACTTTAATCCTTGCTTTCTAGCCAATTTAGAAAAAGAAACCTACTACAGTGAAAGCACTACCATCACTCTAAAAATAAGTTTAACTTCTATTTACTGAAAAATTGGGAGGGAGCTTGCAATGAGGATTCTTTTTTTTTTTTTAATTAATCAGAAGAATAATTTTAGAACTACACATATTGCATAAAAGGAGTTTTATTGGCCTTGTATTGTTTACAAGATGCAAGGGAGGTTTAAATGAATAAGATGCAAGGAAGTTTTAGAGGAATATCATCTAGTGTACAGTAGCAGAAGGCAGGAAATTAAATTTATTGCAGACTTCCTTTTCTTTATTTCTTTCCCGACATAAACAGAAATTTTCTACCTGTGCAAGTGAAGCTTGAAAAGTTTAAAAAAAAACCCAAAACCCCAGCACTTCCCCCTCCCCTCATAATTTTTTTAAAATGAGTGATATATGTACTGCAGTAATATAGGCACTTTTAAAAATAGATATTTTATATCTAATTATTAGGAATACTCAGTTGCAAAGAACAAATGTACAAAGTTAAAAGTCGTAATGTGAGTTGTGAATGTGAAAAGAGCAAACTAGTGGGGTTCAAGAATATATAGGAAATGCAGTAGTGAAATCTGAAGTCTTGCCCAGGCACTGAGTGCTCCTGCCAGCCACGAGGAGCAGTCTGTGCCCTGTACATGTGTGCCCTGGAGTGGCCTCATCAGTGATGATTTAGATGCTCTGGGCTGTTAAACAATTGGGAGGTAACAAAAGCACACCTGAGCAGGTTATTGCTTCCTGCAAACTGAGAAACTCTGCCAAACAGAGCACCAGGGAGGAATCCTGAAGCACTTGGAAGTGTCTTTAAGTTTCATCCTTAACTAGGTAACGATGGCTGCAGGCTGGTGTCTCACTGCTCAGGATGGTGTCTGTCCCCCTCGGGATCCGTTCTCGTCAGCCGCTGCTCCTGCACAAACTCATCCCCAGCAGCCTGGTCCCAGCAGACCCACACACTTCCCTGGCTGCCTGTGCTCTTATCTCAGTGTGTGACTCGTCTGTGCCAGCCACCTCTAGCAAGTCACTTCATTTAAAAATCACTTTTCCCACTTGGGGAAAGAGTGGTGCCTAATTCATAAGCACAGTGCTCGAAGTTGTTGCAAAGCAAAGTTAAATGAGGAGGTTCATAAGAACTCACTATGCTCCATTTACTTGGCAGAAATGCAGCACATTTATAGGAGAGCCCACTGCTGTAGGAGCTGAATATGGGCAACTCAGCCCTCTAATTCTCTTGGAATAGCAGAGCATTGCTTCTTCATTTAGCAAATGCTCAGCTGCTGTTGACCTCCCGGCCATTTCTTTCTCTTCCTTTCCTTCTGTGAGATTTTCTCCTCCTTCCCCTCCAGCCCAGCCCTTTCCTGACCTGTGCCCCCAAGGCCAGTTCTGTTCAACAGCATTCAAAGTATGGTTTAACATTTTCTGCTGCTGCTGCAGCTGGGGCAGTGAATTGGTCATCCTGCCCATGCTCAGCTGTGTGCTGCCTTGGAACAGGACATCTCAGATGTGATTCCTTTTCATTGCTGACTGTGGTCTCCCTTTGCATCTCAGAAGTGTTTTCTGATTAGGAGCAGTTTTAAGAATGAACTCAAGAATGGGTTGAAAAAACTCAGTTTTTTCCAAGTTTCCCCAGTGACAATTTCCAGGAATATAAAAGCTCTTTAGCTTGCATGCCACCATTCTCTCTGCTTCTTCTTGGTTTCCATATTTGTAGGATCATGATGGATATGGACAGTGCAAGAGGAATTTTCATTTCCAGAAGAAAGTATTATTTTCTATTCTGCACATGTTTAATAGCTCCTGAGTCCTTGCTGAAAGTCTGCAGGGGAAGGATTTGCCTTAACACATACAGTAACTCCGCTGGACTTTTAGATATGAACTCTAGCAAGAACAACAAAAATCCTTTCAGTTGGTTTAAGTGTCTCAAGAAACAAAGACTTCAACTTGACTTTCGTGTTCTGAAATACAAAAATGCAAATCTGCAAACAGCTTCTCACAAGTTTTTCTTTGGAAGTTGATACCCTGGGTCCGTATTTATTCTTTAAACTGCAGTAGCTAGCAACAGAAGCTGTGTAGGTGTTAAGGAAAAGAAAAACAGATTACATTACAAAGCAAGATGCACACTGTTTGAATGCATCAATAATTCCCTTTTTCTTCTCTTTTTGCAGCAGTCCTGAAAAAGATGCAAATACATTCTGCAATTTAGACTTGAACTGTTTATGGCAGATGTACATTAATATAAAATCCTTTTCTTCATGCACACTTGGATGAGCCAGATTTTTTACAGAAATAATTGGGCTAATTAAAATTGAGTGAATGTTTTAATTTCCTTTAAATACAACAACATATTTTCTACCTGTATCAGCTGTATGCCTTTCTTGTTTGCAGATACTGGAAAGAAGGCAAAAGAACTCACTGCATTATATGTAAGGAGCTAAATTTCTTAGTTTAAAATGTCCTGTTCAATCAAAATAGTCTCATCTTAAACCTTTGCCCCTGTCTCTTTCTGTTTTTTTAATGTGCACATGGCATGGACATTATTTAGGTTAATGACAACCTTGGCATACACAGTGATTTAATTTGTAGTGTTTAGTAATGAATGATTGGGCTTTAATAAGGGACAATTACCTGTCAATACATTTCAGATTGTTATGCAGGTCAGAGACACTTGGCTTGCTTTGTGTTCATCCTTGGGCTCAAGACATTCAGTCTTGGAAAATGCAGACTTCACTGTCTCTGGTTGCATTTTAAATGAAAACAGATTTACTCTTTAATTTTGCTTTTTTTCAAAATTTTTTTGTCTTGCTGCTCTTTGTAGTGGATTAAGAGGATACTCAAACATCTATTGATTTCAAGGAATACTGTATCAAATACTCATTTATATTGTGCTAGCATCTCTTTTTTCTTACAAAGTCACTCTCCCTGCCCATCTTTTCCACTTGTACAGTGTCTTCAGTTGCATCAATATCACCCAACTAACATTTCACAGCTTTCATCAGTCCTGCTCTACTCCCAGCATTATGCTTTGTCTTTTTCCTCAATATTTGTTGCTAATGATGATTACCTGAGTCCTGGTCTGTGTGGGAGTTTTCTAACCCTCATTAATGACTTTTCATCTCTGTCATGAATTGTGCTGTTAGTGTTCAATAAATATGAGCAAAATAGAATTATACAAGGTCTTTTATTTTCCTAACTGCTGCAACAGGGATGTAAATTCAGTTTAAAGGGTTTGTTCAGCTTGCTTGGTTTGAATGCTTGCCTGTTAAACTCAATGGAAGTTTGGCATTTTCTTCTGCAGAGCTGTGATTTCCTTTGCTGTTCCCTCCACCACCCTCTTTCTTTTAAAAAAAAATTATCAGTGTGATTCACCCCAGCATGGTCCCTGTAAATCCTCATTTTCCTCTTTCTCCTCTTTACTTACATTTTGCTGTTCTCTTCTTCTCAAAAAGCTGTTGTGAGCTTTCCTGTTCTGTGTTACTGCCCATATCACAATACCTGTGGCTTTTCTTTGTCTTATCACCAAATTTAGCAAGACTTGAGTATCCTTCCATCAGGGTGGTCCTTTACATTGTATGTCTCTGTGAACAGGGAGAGTGTTTGAGAAATTCTTCTATTAAAGACAAATATCCTCAAATAAGCATCTCTGAAAGTCACTTGGATCACTGTGGAATATTGCTTAGGTTTGTGCAGGGTCCTCTGAAAAGAGATTAAGGCTTCACATGCAGAGACAAGGTACTTATCTGCACTCACAGTGAAGTTTTGTAGTCTCTCAGTTCAGATTTACACAGTTTTCTTCTTCAGACTCCTGTCTGCATCACTGCTCAGTGAATATTCTCCTGCTAAGATCAAGATGTGTTGCTTACATTGGGGAGACAGAAGAAGATACACCAAACCAAAATATATTCCGTGACTGGGGAAAAGTAAGCAACTAAATAGAAATTCTGCTTCAAGCTGCCATTGCAGCTCAGCATTTTTATTTGGATGAGAGGGAATTTTGTACCCTGAACATCTCTTTGAAAGGCTTCAGCAAAACTGCTTCCCATCATGGCAGAAATGCCATGGATGAAAAAGCAAAAAATTGCATCAGTACAGAATGAAGACATGCAGCACCTCGGCTGGAAAGTGCTGCACAAACAGGGACTGCTCCTTTTGGGGCTGAAAGGAATATGCAGTCCAAGGCACTGCAATTTTCTGGTTTTCTTTAAAAGAACTTTTGTGAACTTAATTTCCCTTTCAATACTTATGCTATAGATATGAAAAAAACCCTGTCTGTTACTAAATTCTTCTCTATGGAACTGTTGCTATCTCTAGGAGCGTTTTTACAAAGAAATCTTATAAGAGAATCTTCACATTTTTCGTTTGGCTATGTAATACACTAAACCTCAGGAGATATTAAATGTGTGTCTGTGGGAGAATGCAGTGTTCCTTGCATAATTTAACCAGCATTATTACTCAGCAGCTGCCTTAAAGGAATAACAATTTCAAAGCTCTTTTGCTTGTTCTGCATTCTGTGATGTGGTGCTTTACTACATCCTTTGCTAGTTAAATTAAAAACCTTAAGAGTCTTGAAGCAGCACTACTGTTGCAGCACAAACTAGACAAGGAGAGATGAAAGCAGAGTTCTGTCTGGGCCTTCAATTCAAGAAGTTACTGAAGAGAAAAATGTGTAGTATCAGAAATTATTTTTTTCCTGGTGATATTCCTTTATTATTCAGTGCAGGTTTGTGGAAATGTATTTCTGTAAATCAAACATGATGGGTAAGAACTTAACTGTGGTAGATTTCTGTTAATCATTCCTATTTTTCAGTTGATCCTTAGTAAATTAACCTTATGACAGCACTCAATGCAGCAGAAATCCTCCCTGAGAATCTGAAAAGCTATTACCAGGTACCTGATGATCTTTTCTCCACTGTGTGCATCGGAGTATTCAGGGAACAAAAAAACCTGGACTTTTCTTCTTTGCTGTCATTTTTGATCCACTTTTAGTGGACATGGCAGAAGTGTACAGAGAGTTGTGTGTGCTCGAGCTTATGTGCTCAGTTCTCTGTGTGGATTTGATGCATTTATCAGTATTTGAGGCAGGCTGGAGGTATTATGCTGTGAGATGAATAATCTGCTTAAACAGTAAAGCACCAGTAAGCAGCATTGAAAGCAATGAATGTCTTTCTTTGATGGCCATTTCCTATGTGGCCTGAATAATATTGCTAAGAACTGGCAGCCTGGCATTTCAGGCTCAGAGGAAATTTCTTCTGGTTTTGTAGGGCGAGTTTGTCAGGTATGATGTGACACCACTTTTGTAAGGAATTGAATGATTACTTTGTGCTGACAATTTGGCTGGCTATGAAAGGAGATGGTATTGACTCTAGTTTAGGTCAGTATTTTAGGTCTCTGTGGGAGCTGCTGTCTGGGTTTTAATTTTGAAGTTTAATTTACAGCAAGACATGTTCATTCTAAGGTAGCTTTTACACCAAGGCTTTCAAAATGGAAAGGAAAAATAAAAGAAAGGCAGAGTTGGCATGATGGACAAACTCTACCAGCAAAATATTGCATTTGTAGAATCATGAGGGGGAAATGCAGAGAAAAATTAGAAGAAAAAGATTAAACATGGTAGAGTTGCTGAGTGAAGGAGATGGGTCAAGGTTTCTCTGCTGAGAAAGGGGTAGAACTTGTGCAGAAAAATTGAGCTTCTTGAGACCAGCTGAAAATCTGGTCATAAGGTTTGTTGTTCTACTCTGTGTTGTAAACTTGGCACTAAGGCCATGGGTGTTACACCTGCACAGGTGATAACTGAACCATCTACAGAAGATACCAGAGTCACAGGGAAGCTGTGGGTGGCCCAGAGCACAGGAGTGAGAATCATGTGCTTTATTCCTTAAAGAACTGTGTGCATTAAGTCAATAAAATATTAACTAAATATAAGGAGTCCTCCCAGTCTGCTGGATAAATATGTGCAACTTTAAAACCTCCCTATATTTGGTCTGCTAGGTTTTTGTATGATTTCTAGATCTTGGTAGAAGTGTTAAGTACTAAATAGTAGCACTGCTCTGAGGGATGTTAACAGGCTCAAGAGTTTTGTGTAGCTGAATGGCATTCTTTGTTCCTGATTACTCTGCTTTGCTAGTCTTTTGCATGACTCAGTTTGCAATTGTGTGGCTTTGAGGGTGTCTGGATGATTTGAACAGTGATGAAGGTGCTATTGTAAGGAATATGTGGGAGTAGTCATCCACAGGAACATTTAAAAATATATGTATACACACCATCTGGTGCAATGAGGTGTATTTCAAAGGCAAAATATTTGCTCTTTGGAAGTGTCTCAGAGTTGAGAATATTATTTTTTTTTCTTCAGAAAAGATGGTTTGGCAATTTCTAGAAAGAAATTCTTCATTCGGGGAAGACACCTAACCAAGAGTTGGACATTTTATAGCTCATTTTCTGCACCCTCTCCATATTTTTTTAAAAAGTCTTTTAAAGTACCTATTCAAGAACTGGAGGGTGCTTGAAGAATAGGATCATTAAAATTTCATACAAACATAATACCATTTAGCTACGCCTTCTTGATGTTTGTTTATACAGCCAGGATCTATGTGAGCTCTCACAGAAAATGTTGAATTGATTATCCCTTTTGATGGCCTTTTCAGAGCTTTCCAGCACAGAAGACTCCAATCAGGATTCCCCTGTGTGAAGGCTTTTTGTATTCATGGCTCTACAGAACGTAATATATTAGGCTATATGAACTTATGATTTTCTTGAATTACTGGTAAAAGTACTAAGAAATTGTATAGGGCCAAGAACAGATGTTCAAAGACCCATAGTAGCAGCACCTCTAGTGAGCAATGAACATCTCACTATAACTTTCAGAGTTGTCAGCCTAGCATAGTAATGTGCACATTTAGCACATTTAAATGTGCCACTTTAATTCTGTGTAATGCTATTTTTTTATTAGAACATTGTGTGCTTCAACATTAAATGTCTCACAGAGAGATTTTTGTTGTCAACTAAAGCTGAGAGCATTTTTTGTTTTTTTTTTGGATAAGATTTAAAAACATGTTTTTATATAAAACCAAGGTGAATGGCATGATTTTTTCCCCCTTCCAATTTCTTTACTCACTTGGCAGCTGGTACCTGTTTTGCTCACAATCAAAGTCAACCCGATGAGTTGCAGGTACAGATTTCATTTGCTTTATACTTCACAATTTTTGCCCAAAGACTTTAATTTCTGAGTCTCCTGGAATATCTGCAGTCTGCCAAGATGTATTAGAAAGCAGATAATTCTTGTAGAAGATGTGAAACATTTTGCTAATTTTTAAAACCTGCCATTATTAGATGACTGGTTTTCTTTAATTACTGTAGACATAAAACCCCCTCTAAATGAACTGTGTAGCATAACCACATATCTTTTATTTTTCCAGACATAAACAGGAGTTCTTAGTGAATAATCATTTTTATGTATCTTTATTGATATTTTGAAAATCCTAATATAGTAATGGATGTATGCCTCACTGATAGATTCAATTTCCTTATTATGCCTCACTTTTTGCTACAGGGTTTTTTTTTTTTATTAGAGCTTGCCAGCTATCTTTTAAACTTAAGTTTTAATGCAATGCAATCAGGATTTTTTTTGTTTGCTTTAGAGGCAGACTTTTTGCAGTGCAGCTTTCCCTTTTCCTTTTATTCAGGGTGGCTTTTAAAGTCAGTCAATCTTCTCTTGTAATAATGGAATTACAGATTGTTGGGTTTCTTCCTCCTGTAAGAATTAACAAGTCCAGTTATCATTTATGTTTATGTTTACAAGGATAGGCCTTGTTGGACATGTTTCGTGTCTGCACACAGCAAAAGTAACCAGGCTGTGATTATTTATACCTTCTTTAGGGATATTTGAGTAATGGCAGCATAAGATAACTTGGATATGTCCTCCACACTGATGGCATGTTGGATAATGCATTTTTTCCTCTCTTTATCATACATGTTAAATGCTGCTCTTTGATCTGATGCTGGGCTCTGTACCTCATGTTAATGATTGCTGCTGTCAGATAGGACTTTAATCCATTCCAGGATGTCTGATGTGTGTCTGATTTGGAGCAGTAAGACTATCTCTCCTCAGCTCTAGATGGGCTTGCTGTTCTCCCTGGATGGGCATATTTAGAGACTTATACACTGCAGTCATGAATCCTCCCACCAGATTTTGATAATTCTGATTTTTGTCTAATTTCTCCTCAAAAGGAAGTTTTCCCTCATTTTTGGGTGAACATTAAGCTATGGACAACTGACTACCTTTACATCCCTCAATAATTTGATACATTGACTATCAGCACTTCATTTAACCTCTCAATGTCCTTGAGTTCTGGGGAAAAACTAATTCTCTCCCAATTTGTGCAATTAGTGAGACATGTGGGGGATTATGTGTCCTCCTGCTGGGAGGTGGATTATCAGCAGATAAAGCATTTCCAGTTGCTCCAAGGTGATGTGAAATTTCCCTACATCCAAACCAACCCCTTAGAGGGTATCTGGGGAGGCTGGAGCTCTTCTCCCTCCACGGGACCCAAAACAGCCCAAAATTTCTGCAGCCTCACTTGAGGAGGGGCCAAAGTGGAGGCTCAGCTGCCTCAGCCCCTCTCTCTCCTCATGTCAGAGCTCCTGCTCCTCTTCCCACAGTGGCTTTTGATTGCTTCATGACTACAGTTAAGTGATGCCAATAACTATTGCAGTTTCTCCTGCTCAAATTGCAGTTCCTGATAAAGCTCATTTCAGGGCAGTTTTTTTGCTTGTCTCCTGCAGGCTGAGGAGTGCCAGTGGGAAAATGAATGTGTTAAAATTATATGAAACTTCTACTCTGTATCTAGAACAAAAATGTGTTTAGCCCAACTGGGTGCAGGATTTGGCCCAAGATCCATTACCCATGAGGTTGCAATGGCTACTCCAGTCCATGTCATAAATCTGTTGATTATATTTCTTTGGAAAGGAATTACTGCTTTAGTCAGACATGAATCTCTCATCAGATTTTATTAGCTTTATTTACATTCCTACTTGGATTAAAAAGAGCATTTAAACAGCATGAATTAGCAGTTTGTCAAATTTAAGTTTTCATGGGCCAATAATTTTCAGGGCGAGCTGTCTTTGTGCTCTGCCTCTCACACTCCCTAGCAAGAAGTTTAATTCTGACTTCTAAACAACAGCAACGGAGGGAAAACCAACAGAGACTGGCCCTTTGTGTCGTGCTTTTGTCAGGGGTGAGTTTTTCCAGGCTGGTCGCAAACCTCTGGCAGCAGGGGTTGGTACAGAGGGGCTCCCCAGCCAGACCCTCATCCCTGCCCACATCACGTCTGGCTGTAGGTGCTGGACCCTGTGTAGTTGCCAGGGTGATGTTGGCCCCATCAGCCACAAACACTGCTCATGCTTGTACTTACAGGCTGTGCAAAATGCCTCAGAGAGAAGGCTTTTAATTCTAGAAGTAGTAATGTGGGCCACCTGTATATAAAAACCCCAAACATGCTGTCTGTGGTGCTGCAGTGCCCTGCTGGGAGTGCTGCCCCAGGTGTGACTGTCACTGTCTGAGCTGAGGGACAGGAGGGCCTGTGGGACTCTGCAGCTTTCTATGTTTGTGTCTTTCCTCTTGTGAATTGGCAATAGGGAGATGTTAACCACTGCTTCAAGTGGGGAGTGTCACACTGGGGCATTGGTGTGTGTCTAGTTCAGCAGAACTCGAAACTCTGGGATAACACCTGAGAATTTGTTTGGGGATAATCAGGAAAGTGGTTTTACTGAAGTGTTAGCATGAACTGGCAAAGTATCCAGGTCAATGCAATTCCAGGATCAGCAGATCCTGTGGGCACTTTTTGCCCCCCACCTTTGTTTACAAACAAAGAACAACTTCTGAGATGGCTTTCAGCCCCCAGGAGAACAAATTAACTGTTCAAACAAATGTGTTTTCCCTTCAGTTGCTAAATTGCAACCTGTCTGGTGACAAGGAAGATCTCTTTACCCCTGGCAGTGGTAAAGATTTTTAAATGCTGAATGTTAAATTCTTATTAGTTTACCTGAACTCGAACTACCTGTACACCTGGGAGCCCTTGGAAGGAAACATTTCACCTGAGCATTATGGCTGCAGAGAAGTGCTGAGCTCCCAACAGGCCCTTGACTGTGTTTGACCCCCTCCTTGCCTCACCTCCCACTGACTGAGGTTTTTGCTGTGGAGAAGTTCCTTGTCCCTGTTTGACAGCTTTGTTGGAGGCTATTTCTTCTGTTTCTGCCCTGGCAGCACCCTGTGGTGTGGGATCGGCATCTTCTCAGTGCTGGGGGTGAGCCTGAACATAATGCACAGTGCCTGCAGGGCTGCTTTACAGGGATGTAAAATTCTGTGCAGTCAAAATCCATTGTTGCACTTGGTGCCAGCCTTTGTCTGCTGGTCTTTGAGTGCCACCAGCGTTGCACACAGCTATATAACAAAGACATGGAATTAATGATCATTTTCCATAAAAAAGAGGGATGACAGTACTTATTTATTTCTGTGAATGTGAGTGAAGAGATCTCCCTTTTCTGGTAGCAGTATTCTCAGTGAGTGATGAAGCAGATTTGCTGTGCAGTAAGTTGAAAAACTGGCTTTGGGGAATATTGTGTAAAAACAAATCCTGACTCCTTCAACCTACACACGCTATGAAAGTGTGATTATGAAAGGTGTGGGGCAGCTCTGGAAGCAGATCTGAGCTGGTACATGAGGCTTTGGAGCAGATCTCTCTTGGAATATTATCCAGGACCTTTCAACCACAGGTTGTGCTAGTGACCTCCAGCAACCAGAAGCTGGTGTTGCACAATTGCATTTATGTTCAGGTTTCTCTGTTCTTGCTTCAGCGTTGCCTGTCAAAAAGCCCAGCTCCCATGCTGGGAAAATGACTGGATGGATTTGTCCTAAAGCAGGCACCAAAGCTTTTGTTCATGGGCTGGCTGTCAACAAAATGCTGAGATAAGCTGGTTGACACAGGAGTTTCTGTCCTGCAGATCAATTGCAATAAGGGTGCAGTGGCAGAATGAGAGCTTTGCACTCTCGTCTGCCCCATAAATTGCTGTCTTTACATTTTCTGCTTGTCTATTTTACCGTCTTATAAAATTTGCTGTAATCGCCATCAATTGTTCTTATTGCTTCTGGAATGTGCTGCGCAGCATCCAGAGTTAGGGGTTTTTAACACTGAGCATTTCTGAGGGGAATCTTTAATGTGTGCAAGGGTTTGCCCTGGTGAATTCAGTCACAGAAACTCTCTTAATGAGGACAAAGTGCCCAAATTGAGGATGAGGACTGTGTAGGGAAGTATATAACAAAGTAATGCTGTTACTGCTGTTGTCATCTACAATGCTGCTCAGCAAAAAGATTGCTATTTTCAATAGCTGGAGGGTTTAGTGTAGATGAGGCACAAATGGAAATAAATAGGTATGCATTTAATATCTAGATATTAGCATCGTGTTGTCTGTGTCTTTTATGTGATAGCAATCTCAATAGCTAGCAATCTCAATCTCTTTTTTATGAAACATCCACCTTTTTTTCATGTCTTTCTCTCACATCTCAGTCTGTGTAGTTTTGTTACAGGGACGTGCTCATAAATGTGGACGCCCCATAAATGTGCTCATGTTATTAATTCCTTGTATTTTTACTTCTCTGAGTAAAACAGAACAAGAAAGTCTAGCAAAGTAAGAACATCTAGTACCTATCAGTGATACAGAAAAAGAGTACATACACCTTGCTAGCTGGGTGATGATGTCTCAGTAGCAAAAAGAGAACAACTGCCAGCTACAAGTGAAGAGGCAGAAATTAGAGCAACTGCTGAAAAATCACTGAAATTAAGGACCTGCTCGTTTAGTGTGATTGGAGCATGTAAATATTAACTCTAATGATGACAACACATAAATTGGAGTGCTCAATAAAATTTGAGCACATGAAACTGAAGTACCACAACCTGCTTTATTGATAATTTTTAGTCATCTGCATTTAATTTGCCACACTATACACGTGTGCTTCCTGTTTGTTTCAGTAGAATTTCCATAAGGAAACCACCAGTCTTCCAAAATTCACACTTACAGGTACATATAAACAAAAAAAAATTCTATCTGCAAGATAGCCTAAACTTGGAAGATAATTAGGATTATGAAATTCTTGCATTTAACTTGTTCTATTACAGTCTCTGGCTTTGCAAAAAGATGGAAAACAGCAAGATAGTTGCAAGATAAAAGATTTCTGACATAGTCAGCTTTCATTTATTAATCAATAAGGATAGTAAAGAGAGGCAAATACTTCTCAACTAGCCAAAATGTAGTTCATATAAATAGATACTAAACCTTATAGGGTCTAATCTGCAGTGAATTTAGGGTTGTAAATGAAAACTGATTGAGGTGCAAGTATCTGTTTCTTTTCATGATGAAATAGGATTTGGAGTCTTTCTATGGGCCTTAATTTTTCAGAACTGAGCTTTATACATACAATATTATAATGCTACCTTTTGGTCTCTGACATTCTCCCAAGTGCCAAGGCAATAATTGAGGTGACATTTTCACTGTGAGGATTCAGCAAACAAAGAGCAAAAATATCACAAAAGTGAATCAACAATGAGAACACTTCTTAGATCATTCAGGCAGCATCTTTAAAGACATTGTGCACTTTGTTTGGGCAGAAGTCTTTGTGTTTTTGTAAGGCTTCTAGATCACAGACACTGGTATTGAAGAAAATTGTCAATCTTAAAATTGAAAGAGTTAACTTTCCAGGTTATTTCCCTCATTAACATGCCATTCCTTTTATGAATGATGAGCAGATGTAAGTGTGAGATTGCCAGGCATGATTAGAGACTTCTAGGTAATCTTTGTAATACAGAAATCTTTAATCTGACTTTTAAGATTTAAAAATACCTACAAACAGGAACATCAGAGGCAAAATTGTGTTTTAGGATTCCAAAAGGACACAAAAGCTGTGTGCCCAGGTCAATGACAGTTTTGTGTCAGGGGGCTGAGGCCTGGGTGCTGCATCTTGGCAGGGTTTCCAGCAGTGGCAGCGTAACAGAGCAGTTCATCCTGACAGATGACAAGGTTTGCTTCTATTAGCTCATGATTTAACAAAAGACAGGGAAAATCATGAGGACTTTCTGTCCTCTTGTCAAAGGCCTCATACAAAAGGGACTTTTTACATTGAAGGAGAGATTTCTTGGGAATTCATAATTAAGTGCCAGACAGGAGTGGGCGGAGCTATATGAATTAAAAATGAAAACTCTTTGTACAAAAGGAACTAAGAAAGAATTTTTATAAATCACTGAAACAGTCCCTTGTTGACAAAATATGAGCATAACCCTATCCTTTTGCAAACGTTCACTCATCCTATTAAATGATGTTATAATACTTTGTGTACAGCAATCTCACTAATTGTTTTTTTAATTAGTTTAGGTTTCTCATATATAGAGAGGTAATTTTTGCTCATCCTCAAGATGAAAGGTGTTAAAAAACTTCAGCATCATGGCAAACAATGAGAATTACTTGGTTTCTCCCATTTCAATATTTCAGCCTTTGAAACTGCCCAGAGGTTTGCTGTGAGGTGGTGTTCTGTTCTGTTCTGCAGTACTGAGCCACGTTGCTATTGCAAAATAAAGCTGCTGTCTCTTAAAAACCTAATGGAAGTGTGGGATAAATAAGACAAATCACTGACCTTCTTGATCTTTAAAGAGCTGGGAAGAGCTCTGTGCAATTCAGGATGAGATTGATTGGATTTTATGCTCTCAAATACTAGGTGAAATATGTGGAAAATAATGTGACACAGGGGACTGGGGGTTATCTCTGTTTTCCTTCAGGCTATGCTTGAACAAAGGCAGTGGTTGCTAAACTATGTGTGTCTCTACTATTGAGAAAAAAAAAACCCTCACAAGACTAAAACCAAAAGCAAAGAACATGTCAAACCCTTCAGATAGTACAAACAAGTCTGAAGTCTTGTGCAATCAGACTTGTAATGCCAGTCCTTGTCTCTGAGTGCAGATGTTGAGCATGCCTGGAGTTTGTTGTCTGCTCTGTGCAGCACTCTGTCACCAGTGAGAACACTGAGACATGCCTTAAAACTCAGCAAATAAAAGGATGGAGGAAATTAATTATTCTGGAACGTGAGAAAGCTGAAGGAGAAAGGAAAGGAGCTAAAGCAGGAAGCAAATGAGAAGGTGAGAACTGCAAGAAATGCAAAGGTAAAGGATGGGAAAGGAAGAACAGAGTGGGGCTGGAAAATATGAGAGAATGCAGAGAGGTGCTGAGGAGACAGTAGGAGGGGTAATGACAATAGAAAAGGAAGTCTGTAACACATAAAAGAATGAATTTAAATTTTAAAAACCTGGGGAACAAAGGAACATTAAAGAGGAATTAAGGAGTATGGAATGTACAGAATCCCTCCAGAGTCCAACATGCTTCACATGTTCTTGGAAAAGCTCTTGATTTCATCTGCTTATAATTGTCCTTAAAACAATTTAATAAGTCTTAGCAAAAGCTGATGACTTTTGTGGTGACCATTTCTTGTTCATTAGGATGTGTTTTGCCTTAGCCTGTGTGGAGGTGACTTGGAGCCCTGGGTTGGCTGCAGTCATTTTATGCTCCCATGTCCTAATCCCTGGAGATTTGCAATTTGCACTTGGTGTTGGCATCTGTGACCCGTGGCTGGATGGTCTGGGATGAGAGGCATTGAAAGTCCATGAAGTTACAGGATCATTCTCTTCTGTGCCAGTACAGAGTAGATTCTTGCACTAGGTTTTGTTACAAAATAGCATGAAATATTAATTTAGCCATATATCCTTCAGTAATTTGAAAACTCCACCCACTGTAGTGGGCTCTGGATAACTTATTACCCAGTGGAAAGTAAAAATCTGTGTTTCCTCTTTAGCTTCAGCATTTCAGTGTTTGTAGCTGAGACCAGCTGAATGGCCTGAAACTTGCAATTTCCCTTAAAGAGTGTAATAAAACCTGTGATATAGAATATTTATCTTGGGAAAGCTTGCCTGGTTTTCATGGGGTGCAAGAACCTGAAAAATCCTTTCCTTAAAACGCAAGAAAATTGCTCAGGATGTGAGACATATTGAAATTACAGCCAGGTTTAGAGAAGACCTTACCAAAATATTCACTTGTTCTCATCAGGGAGGCAGAGTTCAGGGCTGATTACAGAACTGGGAGATGCCCTTTGGCACTACAGGTATTCCATGGTAATTGGCAGGGCTGGCAGCAATAATTCTGGTTTTGGTGCATTTTGTGAGTGTGTATTTTATGCACAGCTTTGGGAAGGGACATGTTAGCAAGTAATAAGCTCTACTTTAGTACTAGAATGTTGAAAATTGCTTTTGGGTGTCTAAAATTTATTTTTCTCATTTAAATTTTATGTTGATATTAATATTTAAACCATATCAGCTAGCAAGAATGGTTTGAATGAACAGAATAGAAAGGCCTGTCTAACCATGGAAGATAAATGCTTTAATTTTTCCCATTTTAAGCCTTTTCTGATAAACCATATTATTTTGTCATGTTGTTATACTTAGTCATTTTAATATCAAATTCAGTATAGTTTTGGCATGTGGATTTCAGTTAAAATTAAATTTATTTAACATTTCACTGTATTCAATTTCTTCAATAGCTAATTCAATGCATGTTCAAGAATAGTAAGAAATGTATTTATAATGTATTTATTGTATTTGGGGTCATATTTTTTCTTCTTCTTCCATGAGTTGGCTAAGATTAATGTATTATATTTTATCAGACAACCATCCAGTGCTCATAACAGTAAAAGCAGTCAAGTTTACTTATTTTTGTCACATATAGGGAAAAAAGTTCACGTTGTAGATCCTTTCATAAGTAAAAACACAATGGCCAAAGCTTGCACCGAACTTGGAAGTTTTATCAGATCTCCCATCTCTGTTCTGTCAGTCTTTCTAAAAAAACTGATCTAAAGGTTACTGAAGTCAATGAAAAGACTCCTATTGACTTCAGCGGGTTTGGTTCACTCCCTAAATGCCAGTGAATAAATGTGGACTTTGCAAGATGCCTAGAGAATTAAAAAAAAAAAAAATCCTGGGGAAGATGAAAATGTGTTACAAAGTCTTTCTCAGCAGCCGAGTCCCATGAGTTCAATTCCCATTTATATCAAAGGAGCTCCAACTCTGCTTCCTCAGTTAACCCTGCGTAGTTTTTCTCATTTCAGCTGGAAAAATGATTGACAGAAACAATCAAGAAGTGTTTGTCATCTACCTTCATTTTGGTTTAGCTGTGAACTAAAAGCAATGGGGGATTTCCACTCATGACCTTCAATTATTGCATCCTGGAATATAAACCCCCAGCCAAGAGCTATGAGCCAGAGCTCCAGTGGAAGGAGACAGCTGTGGAGTTTGTTTTCCCTTATTCTTGATATTTATATATATATGTATATATTTATTTTTTTTACACCGTAAGGTGTATTTGCTAGCACTGACTTTTATGTCTGGCTCTTCATGTTCTTAATTTAATTTTTTTTGTGAGAACTAGTCCTTGCAAGACTCTTCTTTGTGTATACTTCTCAAAAAGTGGAGGTTACCAGCAAATTCCAAGTACCTTTTCATTTTTAAGTGCTTTTAGTCTATCTTTCAGGCCTCACACATTCTAAAAAGTCTTCTGTTCAAGTGTAGCTTCAGAGGCACTTTCTGTGAGCACTGAACTTTTGTGAAAAATTGTCTCCACTACCACTTTATCATAGAATAAACATTCACTCCAGCATAAAAATAAAACACTGTGGATATGACAGCTGTAGGGTCATCAAATCATTAATTCAGCCACTGCCAAGGCCACCACTAAACCACGTCCCCAATCTACATCAAAATACCTGCAGGGACAGTGACTTCACAGCTTCCCTGTCCCAAAGCTTGACAACTCTTTTGGTGAAGAAATTTTTCCAAAGCTGTGCTTTGCAGAACTCTCAGTGTTAATCACATGATACTTTCTCTGAAGCAAATTAAGCTTACATAAATATTTACCAGCCATTTCAGAGACTTTGTTAATTCCTTTAGCAAGGAATTCCTGTTGATTCCTGCTGGGTGGGCTGAGAGACTTGTTAAAGCAAGCCTGCAGCGAGGTGAGTGGAGGCTGTTGGGCTGAAGGACCCACATAAATCCCTGAAGGATTTATGGTATCCAGGAAAATCTGTTTGGAGATGTGCTGTTTGTTGGCTGAGGCTGGACAGGCTGTGATGCTTAGGTGATCCACTAAGCTAGCACTGGAGAGACAAAGCTCAGCTCTAAACCCTGCTTTTCTTGCCTGGCTGTGAAAGCACTGACAGGTCAGAATTCATGTGAGGTTTGGAGGGACACCACAGCTTCATCCTGCGGTTTAATGAGCTCCCCAAACACCGACTCCTCACCACTGTGCAATGGATGAATTTGTTCCCTCTTGCTGTTTACCACCATCTTGGGGGCCCATCAGCCTTTTACTGAGCTGCCTCTATTCAAGAATACCCAACCACATGTTCAGACATTGCCCCTGTGGTATTTGGGCTGTTCAGGAGGGTTTGTGTAGCACATCTGTGAGATTCAGATGCTCCCTGAGGTTGCTGGGTTGGGCCAGTGTAAAGTCATGAGCTTTGCCAGAGTCCCAGTAATAATAATGGTAAAAAATGATGCAGGTTTTGGATCACTTCTCACTTGCAGCCACTAAACACTTGCTGAAAGCTCGTATTTTGTGTTCTAGGCTAGGCTGTTTATGGGGATTACTCTACCAACCTAAAAATATTTCCTTCTAAAAGAGCACTTAGTGATATGAATAACGTCCCTCACATCTGGCCAATAGTCTCCTGTTGCTTATCTGACAAAGCAGAATTTGGCTTTGCTTTTAGTGGAGCTGTTTATTTTGTTTTTAAAACATAATTTTAATCTTTTGTGTGTCTAAAGAGATCTAGGGGTTATAGGGTTGAGGTTTTTGAACCTTATGATTGTCATTAGATCATCTCCAAGTTTCTGTCCTTGCTTTTACTGCTGTCACAAATGAAATTTGGTACCAGTAATATATTTAAATAGATTATTTTTGCTGTGTGGCCTATACAGGGTGGAGGTATGTGAAATCACACAGATGTTTTTCGAGTACTTCATCTAAATTTGCCATTTGTAAATGACTCGTAAAATCAGAAGTGCACAATTGCCTTTTAATTTTGTACTTTAGTAGTAAATCTGGTAGTGGACTCCAGCTATGTGTAGTGAAGGAGGTGGGTTGGGAACATTGCCTGGCATTCAGGGATTAGATGAGCATTACTGAGGTATAATGCTAAAAACCAGAAATTAGATTTTGTTTTTTTTCCCTGGGTAAGGGAGGAAACTTAGCCTGCATCTTCCTACTTATGAAAGTAGAGTCAACAGCAGAGTGCCATGTTTCTATATATTCTGTAATTTTTATACATTGTGTTTTTATGAGGTCTAAAAGGTTGAAATTATATGCACTGCCACAACCAGGGATGAGTATGCAACAGTGGAAAAAAGCTTTTCATATAATGGGTTGAAAACCACTTGTTTTCACCAATTTTATTTAACTACTGATAAACTGACCTTTTGAAGATAAAAAGGCAGTTATATTTTGTATTCTATGACAGGTTTTCAAACAAACTTTTGTATAGGATAAATGTAAGAATAGGTAAACAGATAAATCCAATGTGTTCTCCTGCTGGTTTTGGTTTTTAAAGCGAGTCTGGGATGTTGTTAGGACAATTGATAAATAGAGTGGATAAACTTAACACTGTCAGTGCAAGAGCCATAATAATAATTTAGGATCTGCTACTCAGAGTTCTGAGTTGGAGAATATTGGATTATTTCCTACCATGTTAACTGCATTTCATAATGTGCTGCCTATGGAAAAGAATTGTATATATGGACTATATTTTTATGGAATATGAAAGCAATCCAGCCCAGCTGCTTCTGTCATTCTGTGGTAGGCAAACACCAACAGATTTAAGGGAAAACACCAAAAAAATTTAATTGAAAGATCAGAAACCTGAAAGGGTTAAAAGCAGGAGCAGACTCTATTGCTTTGCTGTGGCATGAGCTATTTATGGTCACAATGACATTTTATTCTCATATTAATTCAAGTTGTGAGGAGGACATTTTGCCTTAGATTCACATACAACCTGGCATGCAGTTTGTTGGCTTAGATTCACATGGAGAACACTGGAAGCACCAGTTAACTTCCTGATTATTTTTAAATGTCTTTAAACTATGTATATACAGCACTTTAGTTCATTGACTCCTGTCAGCACAAACAGAATATATAAGAAAATTGCTTCACTAGCCTTCAATTATTACAATTATAACCTTATTACATTGAATCAGCTTTTTGCTCACTGCAGTAAATAAATAGCATTCAAGGTTTGTTTATTTTTTTCCTTTGGCAGTGGAAGCATTGCCTTGTGTAAGAAGAAAAGAAAGAAGCAGAGAGCATATAAAATATGCAGGGAAAAGGCCATTGAGAAATTTTAGTGATGTGGTAAAATGAAATGAGGGCTCATTTACTTCTGCATAGCTTTTCAAAGCTTGACTCTGTATTTGAGGATTTGTGACTGCTATCAATTTACCAGAACTTCTCCTGGTACAGTCTTAAGAAAAAAGAAAAGGTGAAATGCATGACTGGTAGAATATTTTAGGAAATGCAAGCTTCTACTCTTAGTTCATTGCTTTATTTCTGTACTCTTTCCTCCTTTACCTTGAAAGTTCATGAAGTGATAAATAGTTACTAAATTACAAGGTTACTTTGGCAATGATAGCCCATGATTTTTGCCTTCTGCTCATGTAGTAGGGAAAAGAAGATAGGGTTTTATGCAA
>WBNO01023364.1:0-10476 GCA_013400575.1 Peucedramus taeniatus
AGCAGGGACATGAGCGAGAGATCCCGAAATTCCCACTGGGATGGGATCACCCCGGCTGGAGGAGCTCTTCTGGCTGCCCCAACACTGGGGCCTCCTCCGGCTGCTGCCAGCGAGGTCACAGGGACTGGGCAGTGCCAGGTCATGGTGGGAATGTCCCCAAGTGTCACAGGCGGCCAGGGGGTGGCAGGGCTCACACGTGTGCGGCTCCTGCCCAAAAACTTCCCCCCCTGCACGGCGATGCTGTGGCAGCACGAGGGGCACCAACACAACGGTTTTAACTGGAGAGGGTCGGTTCAGGTTCCCATTCAGGAATTGGGAAGGCGTTTCCTAAAGGGAGGGAGGTGGGGCCCTGGAATGGATCTCCCAGAGAAGCTGGGGCTGCCCCAGGGGATGTTCAAAGCCAGGTAATGGGGCTTGGAGCACCCTGCGACAGTGGAAGTGTCCCTGCCCATGGCAGGGGGTGGCACTGGATGGGCTTTAAGGTCTCTTCCAACCCAAACCATCCTGTGACGTCACGATTGCTGATGTTGCGCTGCAGGCAGGAAGGGGTTAATGCGCTAATTGGGGTGAGTGACCCCACCCCGGGCCCCGCTCCTGCCCCTGCCCGGCCTTACGGGAAAACGCTCGGCAGCGGCTCCGGGATCTGCGGCGGGGACCGGGGGCCCCCCTGCGGCCGCGGCGCCTCATCCCCTTCCCGGAGCATCCCCTTCCCGGAGCATTCCCTTCCCGGAGCATCCCCTTCCCGGAGCATTCCCTTCCCGGAGCATCCCCTTCCCGGAGCATACCCTTCCCGGAGCATTCCCTTCCCGGAACATCCCCTTCCCACGGAATCCCCTTCCCAGAGAATCCCCTTCCCGGAAAATCCCTTTCCCGGAGAATCCCCTTCCCAGAGAATTCCCCTCCTGGAGCATCCCCTTCCCAGGGAATCCCCTTCCCAGGGAATTCCCCTCCCGGAAAATCCCGTTCCCAGAGAATTCCCTTCCCAGAGCATTCCCTTCCCGGAGCATTCCCTTCCCAGAGCATCCATCCCGTTCCCCGCATTCCCTCTCCTGGCAGAGCTCCCTGCCCAGGGGATGCTCGGAGCCACCAGCACTGAGGTTTTTCCCCAAATCCTCCCTCCTGCAGGGCTGGGGCAGCCGCACCCCCGGGCTCCCGATCCGGGCTCGGGCAGGGGATGGAGCCGAGTTTAGGGAATTTTGGGATTTAACTACTCACGGGTTTGTTCCTTTCGTGGTGTCAGGGCTGACCTGGTGCAGGATGCACCCAGCTGGGAAGAGGCAGAGGACGGAATTCTGCTGGACCTGAGGCTGGGACAGATTCCCCAGCTCTGGGCAAGCCCCTCCTTGCTCAGGTGGCCACTGATTGATGGAGGGGACATGCCCTGGGTGCCACCTGCAGCAACGGGAGCTCCAGAGAGCCTCCACAGAGCCCTGTCCTGTCCCTACCTGTGCATCCCACCTGGGCACAGCCCTGCTCCTGTCCTGGAGCTCTCTCCTGTCCCTACCTGTGCATCCCACCTGGGCATGGTCCTTCTCCTGCCCTGGGGCTCGCCTGAGCCTTATCTTTGATATCAAACCTTTTTTCCCCTCCTGGCTGTGATGCTCAGGAGGGGATGCAGGACCCCCATGAGAGGTCACAGCAGGGCTTGGCTCAGCCCTGGGAGCACGGAGGAGGTGGCAGAGGGACCCCTGACCCTCCCAAACTCTCCGTGCCAGTCCTGGGAATCACCACTGAAAATGTTTGGGGGCCAAATTCTCACCCGAGGCCGAGGGGTTCGGGGTTTCAGAGCGAGTGGAGCAGCTGCTGTTTGCACCAGAGGAGGCCCTGACTGTGCAGGTATTTTATATATATATTTATATATATATGTGTGTGTATAGATATATTACATAAATATATAGGTATGAAATAATTTAAGAACCATCCGAGACAGCATGCTGTGCTCTGGGGGAGGGGCTGGAGGGCAGCTGCTGCCCCTCCTCCCCCCGCCCCACCAGCTTTGATTCACAAATGGAAACAGAGTCTGGAATTAAATTAAAAACCGCACACACACGCACACACACACACACGCACACACACACACGACACGGGGCAGAGGCCGGACGAGTCCGGGCGTCCCTGAAGAGATCAACTAAAGCCAAAGAGTTGGGAAGTCAGGAAATGGAACCAGCGCGGGGGGTGTGGTTTGTGCCGGTGCCGACTGCCCTGGGTGTGCCCAGCCCCTGTGGGGACACCGGGGCGGTGTCACAGCCCCGCTGTGTGGCCGGGCTGTGGCAGAGGCTGGTGGGACGCGTGTGTCCTGCTGTGTTGGTCGTGGCCCTGCCGTCTCCATCTCCACCTGCTTTGCTTTCGCTCCGTCCCAAGACTTTTTTGCCACCTCGGTTGTCAAGGCCGAAAGGGAAAATCCTGCCCAAATGAGCCCCCCTCCTCTCCCTGCTGGAAGTTCTCCTAGAACTTGAGGTCCAGCTCAATCCTTCCCACCAACTGAAGACCCCTGGAGAAGATCTCCTTCCCGGGGACTTCACGACGACCTTCAAAAAACCACCCAAAACCCCTTAGAAAAAGCCAGAAATCACCGGTGCCTTCCAAAACTCCTCCTTGCTCCCCAACCCACCCTTCCCAAACATCCCAGAGGGATCCCAGATCCAAGTGATCGCCGTGGAGGGCCGCGACAGCAGCCGAGCCGAGCCGAGCCGAGCGCGCGGAGAAGGCTTTGGACCCTCATCCCCGTGTCCCTCTCCTCGTCGGGAAACGAAAACCCCCGGGGCTGGCGGATCAGCTGGGGAGCAGCACGTGCTCCACGAAGTAGCTGATGGAGTCCCAGTGCTTCCAGAGGAAGAAGAGGAAGAGGACGAGCAGGGCGGTGCTGAGGATGCGCATGCGGGTCTTCATGAGCGGCGTGATGAAGTTGGCGATGGTGGAGACGAAGACGAGCAGCACGGCCATGAGGGCCAGGATGACGTTGATGAACTTGCCCAGCAGCGCCCGGGCGTTGGCGTTCTCCACCCCCTCCAGCTGCACCACCTGCTGCTGCTGCTGCTGCAGCTCCAGCTTGGTCACCCGCGTCAGGCACGACTCCACGGCCTCCTGCCGGGGGACAGCGGGGACAGCGGCTCCAGGGCTGTCCCCTGAGGGACTCGGTGCCGCCCCGGTGATGCTGATGGGGGGTTTTGTTCTGTCTGAGGGCTGGGGGGTGGCTCAGAGGGGACGTGGAGGCTGTGCTGGCCCACGTGTGGCTTGTCACAGCCCGGTGCTGTGGTCAGGCAGGGCAGGGGGCTCGCTGTGTGGTGGTGACAAGAGGGCAGGGACAGAGGGGATACTGGGAAGGAATTGCTCCCTGTGAGGATGGCGAGGCCCTGGGATGGAATTCCCAGAGGAGCTGTGGCTGCCCCCTCCCTGGAGCACCCTGGGACAGTGGAAGGTGTCCCTGCCCTGCCCTGCCATGGGTGGTTTTTAATGTTCCTTCCAACCCACACCAGGCTGGAATTCCCTGGTTTGGGGACATGGTTTAGTCACCTGCCTCTTGCTGTGACAGCACCACAGGGAGAACCTCACCTGGAGGGTGCTGGGAGAAGGGATCCCACTGCCCCACCCTCCCTCCCAGCCCAGGGTCCCTCCCTCACCCCGTGGCTGGAGGGAGCAGAGGGGGGCTGAGCCCTCCCACAGCCCTACCTGGATGTCCCGTGCCCTCTCATAGGACTGGTAGGCCACCTTCTCCTCCATGCTGGCCAGCTCCTGCTTCAGGTTGGTCATCTCGTTCTGGTGCAGCTCCGTCAGGTCGTTCAGCTGCTCCTCCAGGCGCTCGTACCTGCGCGGGGCAGCTGGGCTGGGACACGTCCCCAAGACCCCCCTGGCACTGGGGACACCACCCAGCCCCTCCCACCCTCCCCTGCTTGTGGGAGAACATCTCAAGATCCTCCGTGGAGGTCTGGCAGTGAGGAGGGTGCAGCTCCCCGCGTCTCTTGGCCGGACAAGCCCAGGAGGGTGGTTTGTGGTCCCCAAAGAGCCACCCCGGGTGACACCTCCCCTACCTGTAACGCTCCTCCTGCAAGCACTGGGTCATGTAGGTGTAGTCCCGCTGCAGCTGGGCCTTCAGGTCCTCCATGGAGTCCTCCAGGTGGGACTGGCTGTCCTTGATCTCCCGCAGCTCCTCCAGGATGGTGTCAAAGTTGTTGTGGTGGCTGTCCAGCGTGTTGGACTTGGGGCTCCCCAAGCCGCCGGGCCCCGCCCCTGAGTTGCTGCCACCGGCGGAGCCCGAGGTGGCACTGGAGCACTCGTCATCGCTGCCATACTTGGGGCTGGACACCAGTGTGGCGCTGCCGCTCAGCGCCCGCGAGGCCTCCTCGGGGTGCCCGTCGTCCAGCGTGTCCTTCAGGTGGGCGATGTTGTCGGCGCTGCCGAACTTGTTGCGGATCAGGCTGGCGAACTCCCGCGGCTTGGACACCACGGCCGTGTGGGTGGCCTGGGACAGCCCCGAGAGCCCGCCCTTGACCCCTTCCACCACGCCCCCGCTGAAGCCGCTGATGCTGGAGCGGACGTTGGCGCCCACGTCCTTCAGCCCTTGGTGCATGTCCCGGAAAACGTCCTTGGGCTGGCGGGTGGGGCCGTTCTGCTCGATCTCCTTCAGCTTCTTGTGGTAGTGCTCCAGCTTCTTGTGCAGCTGCGCGATGGTCTGGGCCGACTTCTGGTTCTTCTTCTCGAACACCTGCTTGATGCGCGACGCCTGCTGCTTGTCGGCGTTGTTGGCCAGCTTCAGGTACTCGGCCACGTTGTCATCGCGCGCCTCCTGCTCGATCTTGATCTGCTCCGTGATCTTGAGGATCTTCTGGTGCAGGTGCTCGATGGCGGCCTTGGTGCGGTGAGGGTCGGGCGCGCCATCGGGCACGTCCAGGCACACGGGGCCGTCGGCGTCGCCGTGCCCGGCGCCCGCGGGCAGGTTCAGGGTGCTCACGTCGCCCTTGTCCAGCTGGCGGGGAGGAAAAAGGAGGGGGATGAGCAGGGGAAGGAGGAAAAACCCCAAAAATGGGAGGGGATGGGAAGGAACCAAGCTTGGGATGCACGGAAGAGGCAGGAGAAAAATTAACCAGATGAGCTGGGAGAGTTTTCTGGTTGGTTGGAGATTTCCCGGCCATGCCAGCACTGCTGGAATCCCAGGAAGACACCAGTTGATCCCAGAACACCCCAATTGATCCTAGGAACACTCCAGCTGATCCTAGGAACACTCCAGCTGATCCCAGAACACCCCAGTTGACTCCAGAACACCCCAGTTGATCCCAGAACACCCCAGTTGATTCCAGGAACACTCCAGCTGATCCCAGAACACCCCAATTGATCCTAGGAACACTCCAGCTGATCCCAGGAACACCCCAGTTGACTCCAGAACACCCCAGTTGATGCCAGGAACACTCCAGCTGATCCCAGAACACTCCGTTGATCCCAGGAATCCCCCAGTTGACCCCAGAACACCCCAGATGATCCCACAACTCCCCAGTAAGGGAGCACAGCAGCCAGCTGGGGTTCAGGGCCGGATTTTCCCAGTGGAATTCAGCAAGGAGCAGCCCCTGACTCTGCCTGTCCCCCCTCACTGTGTGAGCTGGAATCCCACAGATGGGATTTCTCCAGCCAGGCAGGAAAAAGGAGGGAGGAAATCATCAGATCTCTCCCCAAACCAGCACAGGGCACAAGGACTGAGGTATTTCAGTCCCGCCTTCAGCCAGGGCACCACCCCAAAGCTGTCCAGCCCAAGAGGAACTGCCCTGATCCCACTTTTTGGGAGGCTGGGGAACAGCTCCTGCTGGCAGAGCTGCAGCTGCAGGGACTCCTCTGCTTTTCCCTCACCTGGCAGTGCCAAGCTCCTCTCACAAACACCAGCTGCCACCGCGGGAAAGTCGGACAAACGCCAAAATTCCATTTTACACACGGCAAAACCCGAGCTTTGGGAGAGGAAATCGCTCGCCCGAGGCCACACTCACAGAGCCTGGGCTCCTTTTTTTGTTTAATATTCCTGATAAAGAACTGTTATTCCTATCCCCAAATCTCTGCCTGAAAGCCTCCAATTACAAAATGATAATAATCTGAGAGGAGTTTACATTCTCTATTCAAAAAGAAATTCCAGCTTTTGCTGGCAGATACCTTTCAAACCAAGACATTCTCCAACCTGGACGTGCTGCTTGGCCAGTTGGGACAAAAAAATAATAATAAAAAATCCCTAAATCCTCCCAGCTGCTGGGTTTTACATGCAGATTCTTATGCAAAACCTCCCTGGTTGTGTAAATGGCTCCTGGCTTCTAATTAAGAGCTGCTTGAAAGTTAAATACTCTTGGCAGACCTGAATAATTTCTCATTTCCATCCCAATTTCCCCGAATGACCCTTTAATAGGGATAAAGCTGCGGGATCATTGCTTGGGAGTGTTATCACCAGGAAATGCAGGGGGGAAGAGGGAGCAATGTTCTCTCAAGATGCTGCTTGGGAACAATCCCATCTGGAGCAGGGGCTTGGAAAAGCCAGGGCCCTCCTGTTATTATTCCCTTCCATCTCCTTTTTTCCCCTGTTTTTCGTGCCCTGCTGGGAGTCTGGGGGTGTTGGGATTTCATCTCAGCTTCCCCCCCCAAAGCTTTTCCTGTCTCCTCATTGCAGCAGTGATGCTGGGATGGAGCAAGGGCTGGAGGATGGGAGCAAAAGGCAGATCCCAGCTGGATTAGCTCTGCCTGGAGCAGCCATTTTTTAAAACAATAAAAATAAAAATGAAGTCACAACAAACTCGCATTTTTCAGACCCCACTTCCAGGCTATTTTTAGGCTGGGCCCTCCATGGAGGGTTTTGCTTTGGTTTCTTATCACGAGGCAGGAATTAGAAACAGCAGGAAACAGACTTTTTGCCCAGATGTGCAATTCTCTGGACAGAAAAGGGAAAAAGTGACCGTGGCAAAGGAAAAGGCAGCTCTGGAGAGGCCCAAAAGGGAAACACCCACTGCGGAGTGCAGGGGAAAAGTTGCTCAAACTCTGTTTCCAAAGAGGGAGTTGCCCTCTGTGAAGCCAATCTTTTGGACTGGAAAGAAGGGAGGTTTAGATGGGATTTTGGGCAGGAATTCCTGGCTGTGAGGGTGGGGGGAAGGAATTCCCAGAGAATCCGTGGCTGCCCCATCCCTGGAAGTGTCCAAAGCTGGGTTGGAGCAGTTTGGGGATGGTGAAAGGTGTCAGTGCCCATGGCAAGGCTGGCACTGGATGGGTTTTATGGTCCCTCCTAACCCAAACCAGTCTGGAATTCCGTGATTTATCCACAGGATTCCATCTGGGATGGGCAGGGAGCAGCGCTGGGCTGAAACCCTGCCCCCTGGGGAAGGCACATCAGGTTATTGCTTGGAAAACAACCCCCCAAAACCAGACAACGTGGATCCCTGGAGCATTAACAGGCCCTGCCTGCTAAATCCCAGCGACTGTGCAGGGGATTTAAGGGGGGGATTAGGAAAAGCCACACTTTCCCTACATGCAGCAAACCCGCTGGAAGGCACCAGATGAAAGGAAACTGATCCTGATGGAAACGCTGTTTTTTCCAGAGCTTGTTTTCCAGGCAGGCTGGGAGGGCAGAGCTGATGTGGGATGCGGGAGGAATGCAGGACGAGGGGAGGGAAATTGTTCTTATCAACAGAGCTGAGCCCAGCAGAGCTGAGATCTGCAAAAGGCTCGAGCTGAGCAGAGCTGAGCAAAGAGAGCTCACAGGGCCACGATTGTGCAATGCTGGGCTCAGCTGGTGCTGCAGGTGGGACAGGGCTGAGCCCAGGTGGCAGCTGAGCAGCTGGGGGGTGGCAATGTCACCTCAGCTCGGGGATGTCACCTCAGCTCGGGGATGTCACCTCAGCTCGGGGATGTTCACCCCAGCTTGGGAATGTCACCCAGGTTAGGGCTGTGTCCCCTAGGTCAGGGCTGTCCCCCCAGCTCAAGGCTGTCCCCTCACCTCGGGGCTGTCCCCCATCTTAGGGCTGTGTCCCCTAGGTCAGGGTTGTCCCCCAGCCTGGGGATCTCCTCTCAGCTCAGGGCTGTCCCCCCAGCTCAGAGCTGTCACCCCAAATCGGAGCCATGTCCCCAACTCAAAGCTGTCCCCCCAACTCAGGGCTGTCCCCCAGCTCAGGGCTGTCCCTCCAACTCAGGGTTGTCCCCCCAAGCTCAGGGCTGTCACCCCCAGCTCAGGGCTGTCACCCCCAGCTCAGGGCTGTCACCCCAACTCAGGGCTGTCCCCCCAGCTCGGGGCTGTCCCCCCAACTCAGGGCTGTCCCCCCAGCTCGGGGCTGTCCCCCCAACTCAGGGCTGTCCCCCCAGCTCGGGGCCATGGCTGTCCCAGCACATCCCCGCCTGGCTTTAACCCCGTTCTTAAGGAATTGCACAATTCTTGCAAAGTTCAGAGCAGCATTCTGGAGGCGCTGACATCACCCCCTGGACTGTTCTGTTTCTGTGCCCTGCAGCCCACGGGGCTGCATCCACCCCGAGAGAGGACCTTCCCTACAAAATACCCCTGTGATTCCTGCCTGGAATCCACCCCGGGGACAAAACAGCCCTGGGAAGCACCGTGTGCACCTTCCAGCAGGGAAAAAACAAGAGAAGTGCCACTGATGCCAAACCCAGGGCAGATCCAGGGAGCTGCTGCCCTGATCCGCAGCACAAGTGTCACCCTGCCTGGGGCACTTGGTGGCCCTGGAATGCCACCAGGGAGAGGCCACGGCCAGCACAGAAATGCAGGTGTGTGGTGGATGTGGGGAGGGGGATTTTGGGGCAGTTATTTCATGTAACCCCCGTTCCTCAGAGCACTTTTTTGGGGCAGTTATTTCATGTAACCCCCATTCCTCAGAGCACTTTTTTGGGGCAGTTATTTCATGTAACCCCCATTCCTCAGAGCACTTTTTTGGGGCAGTTATTTCATGTAACCCCCATTCCTCAGAGCACCTTTTTGGGGCAGTTATTTCATGGCCCCCGTTCCTCAGAGCACTCTTCCAGGGGGACTGCCCGGTGTCACTGGGGACACCCCCAGTGTCCTGTCCCCGTTCCCACATGAGCTCCCAGCCCTGTGCCTCGCCGAGCTGAGCTGTTATTCCCACCAGACCCAGCCCAGGTGTTGAAAATAGCAGCAGGAGCCCTGAGTCACAATCCCCACCCTCCCTCCGAGCCCGGGGCCGGCAGCGCCGTGTCCCCCTCTGTGCCACCCCTGGATGGGCACAACGGGCTGGCAGCAGCTCCCTGCACTCGTTCCCCAGCCTGACAATAATTTTCCTTACATAACGCAGGGATTAAGGCTCAGGCTTCCAGCTGCAGCAGTTTCCCACCCGGCACGGGCGGCGCTGGGGGGGTTTCGCTCTGGTTTCATTCCCCGAGGAACTGAGGCACGAAATCCCCCGCGGGTCTCTCTGCCCGTCACCATCCCCCCCATCATCTTACCCGCACCCCAAAAGCTGCCAGGACCTACCTCCATGGCGGGCAGGGCTGGGTTGCCCCAGGGCTAGTTGGCGTGGGCTGCCCGGCCGTGTCCCCGCGGTGTCCCCAAGGCTGGCAGCGCTGCCCGGGCACTGCCGGCTGCCATGGCTGGATTCCCGGCTAGGGAAGGCAGCAGCGGATGGCAGCGGGGTTTTGGGGGAGCAGCAGGGAGGGAGGAGGAGGAGAAGCCTCTCGCAGACCCCGTCAGGGCTGTCCCCGCGGTCCCGGAGCGTTCCCGGAGCGGTCCCGGAGCGTTCCCGGAGCGCTCCCCGCGGTTCCCGGCGCGCAGGGACGGAGGCGCTCGCTCCGGCGGGATTGCCGACTCAGGAAATCTGCCCGAGCTGTTTACAGCTCCCAGAGAGCCGAGCTTTCAGGGCTGTAATGCAAAACCCCCCCTCGTCCCCGTGCCGGGATATTCACACGCCTCCAGCCCCATACGCTGCCTGTGCCCTGACGCAGGAGGTCGGGACGGGCTCTTGGCATCTGCTGTGTCACAGAGAAAAGCCGGGGAAAGGCAGGGGGAGGCATCCAGAAAGGAAAAAAGCGATGGAAACATCGGGGGAAAAAAAAAACCCGTCATTGAGCAAGGAGCTGGGTGGCCTGAGGGAGATAAAAACCGGGAATGAGCCACTCGTGCCAGCACCAGGAGGTGCCTTGGAACAGGACCTGGATCTGTCCCTGTCACCCCATGAGAGTGGGGGTGGCACTGACCCCGTTCTGGCACAGAAAACACACCCAGACAGCGGCGGGGGATTCACAGCAGCTCCCGAGGTCTGGAACAGGACAGATGGGAAAGGGAGGAACGGCCCCGAGCAGGGCAGAGGAGCTGGGGAGGCACCGAGGAGAGCCGAGCTCAAGGGCTGGACTCAGCCTAAAGCTGTGGGGCTGCACCGAGCAGGGCTGGGGATCTGAGCAACGCTGGGGGATCTGAGCAGGGCAGGGGGATCTGAGCAGGGCTGCGGGATCTGAGCAGGGCAGGGGGGTTTGAGCAGGGCTGGGGGATCTGAGCAGGGCTGG
>WBNO01023365.1:8773-76743 GCA_013400575.1 Peucedramus taeniatus
CCTTCAATCAGTGCTGTGCAACTTCTGCAGCACAGCTCTCTAAGCTCAGCTTTGTAAGCTTCCCTCCCATTGCTGATGCCACTTAGCCTCCTGCAAATTGATGTGGATGGCTCTCTTGCTTTGGAGACTGAACATTTTCACCTTCACAGTACACTCAGCTTTCACTGGCCTGGGGCTTAGGAACCTGAGATACATTCTTAACTAGGAAATTCCACTTTGCATTGCAACATGCTATAATCATACTAGTGGACTGAAATTTCAACTATCCTAGAAAATTCCACCTTGTCACTCTTCAGAAGGGCATTGGTTCCAAGAATTAGCACATTTCCCTAATCCCCACTTCATATTAACACTTAAAACTAAGTACAGATTCTTGCTTAACTGATGAAAGTCAAACAAGTCAAGTACAGCAGTAGCTTGTGCATGTTTTCTCTTATTAATTTTATACATAGTAATACTGTATTTATGCAGTCATTTTCACACACCCCTTTGGCACTCATGAATGCTTATCAATGTTAACATCATGACAAAAATGACAAAAGCCAGTAAGTTCAATGGTAGGAGTGGAACTTTGCATTTGTCTTGTGCTACTGCAAAGAGAAACACAGGCTGTGTCCCAGGTCACAGCTTAGCTTCTTGGATTTTTTCAGTTGATGTTAAAATCTTCCAAGCTGTGTTTTTATCTGTGGATTCTTTTGATTTTTCTCTAAATGACAGTCAAATTTCTGGTGAAAAGATGACACCATTCAATGTTATGAGAGATGGTAAGACAGGGTGATCAGACACTTTATATATCTGCTAGCTATTCTGGGGTGCTTTATGGCCTCTTAGTAAAAATATATGTTTATCATTAACCTAGGGTCATTTATTGACCCCCTTAACCTACAAATGTTGCATTGTACACGGTTGACATCAATGCAGCATAAATAACTGAAGCCTCTCCCTGAAGAATTTGTAAATGGCATTGATTCTTTCACTATCTAGATGCCAGCTATCAGGGGGAAATTAATGTGAGAGTTAAAAAACATGAGGTTAATTGAAATTAGCCCTCAACTGAAAAAAGGAGTCCTAAAGGAATTTTGAAGTTCCATTAAGTATGAAAATAATATTTATTCCCATTTGGGAGGCAGAAATTAATCTCAGATAAAGAGACACAACTGTATTTCTGTTTTTCACCTATCTTCCCATCTTGGTTTTCCTTCAACACCCTTGCCACATTCTGGGATTTGTTTCTGTGCTGCTTTATAGTATATTTCTTTTTTTCACCTTCCTTTGTGGTGCATTCCTTGCACTGCTCCATGAAGGAGACTTTTGCTCAGACAATCTCATCCAAGAGGCTTTCTGGGGTGGATGCTGCTAGTTGCTCAGTGAGCAAAAAAATGCCTCAGTCTTCTGATGGGCAAAAAGCTTGTTTTACTGTCATCACATGCATATAAATTCATGCTTGCCTTTCCAAAGCAAACACTGAAATGTATGGGTTATATTTTAAAAACCTTGATGGAAAAAGTTTACATACTGTAAAATCAAGATCCAGGACAGCTGACAGGTGGTGCTACAAAATGCCTGAGATTAGAGATTTCTGTGGAGAAAATTCAGCTATGAGATAGCAGGAATTGGTATTCACTGGAGCTCTGCCACCAGCTCTGCTTCTGAAATAAAAATCTAAATTCCTCATGGAGCTTCAAGACCAGCCACAGACAGCACATTTCTCTTTATAGTGCTCACTCCTAGAGGGTGGTTCCCAAATTGATTATTGAGGACCAAAATAATACATGCTGTTGCCATCAAGATGGTGGCAAATTGCCAGTTGGCTTTTCCTCTTTCTCACTGTTAAACTATATTTGGTGATAAAGAAATCAAATATATGTTCTTCCTTACGAGTATGTTTCTATATAACCAACTACTGTACCTACTGAGATGCTACCCAGTCAGCAAAGAAAGAAAAAGACAATCCATGAAATCTTTTTTTAACATGCAAAAAATGTAATTGAAATATTTGAAAACACTAGTAACAACAGCTTACTGTAGGCAGTCTGGTTTTCACAAGGGCTTGGGTAGCAGGATGACAGGCACCTCATGCCCATTTGGTGGAATAAGTCATCTGCTGTAATGCTACAAACCTGTGTTCTCCACAGGCGCATGAAACTCACTTGCTCTGCCGTGTGATATTTTAAAATACACTAAAGACTGTGTTTTATATTATCCTTCCTTTTGTATTTACTAACAGTGTTGTCCATGATTAGCAGATCCAGAAAGGTCCAGATAAGACAATTACAGATGGGAGACATTTTTTTGTGGGGTAAAAAGCACTGAATAACACTAACATGAACAATGAGTTGGGCCACTGTAATGTTAGAAACAAGGATGGTAATAACACCAATAATGCATTAATGCCTTCTTGACATAACTTTTGAGTATGATTCAAGGGAAACTTGTCCCTGGGATTTCTGATAGGAAGGGAACAACAAATAATGGCCAAACAAAATTGCATTTGTATACTAATTCTAAGCAGGTTAAGGTTGTTACAGTATTTTTAGACTGTTTACTGGAGGTGACTTAATGGAGGTGTTCAGTATTGTATAGAGCTATCTTCCCTTTCCATTGTAGCATCACTTTTTTTCTCCACCTCTGCTCCCATACAGAACTGTACTGTCAGTTCTCTGTTCATCCTTTTGTGCAATCTTCTCTATCTCTTGCTATATATACATCCTGATTTGTCTCCTGTTCAGTAACCTACCTCTTTGTTTCCACCCTTTGTTCCATTTATCTTTCTGATGGCTGACATCATAGAATTTGACAAGACTGACATAAGCCACATTAGGATTCATTTTAATATTATAAAAAAAATGCCAAGAGAAAAACATATTCCCAGAATATTTTAATTACAATATTTTAAATAATGTGTTACTCTGAAAGCATAACATTTAAGGCTGTAAGGCCTCATATATTTAGTCATAAATTACATTAACAATTAGTACCATAAACAGATAAGAAATTGGCACAGTATCGCAAAAATGAGTAATTGGTTCCCATTACAAATAATCCTTTCCTTCAGCAAAAATATACAGGACATTATGACCTCCATTTCTCAGATGGGGTTGCCTCACTGATGTGCTGTTACTTTTTATCCTCCAGCCACAGTAGCTCTGGTCTTAGGGCATTTGGAATCCTGCAGCCAATCTGCCTTCACCATGTATGCCAAGGTGGGAAATGTCTTATCATCATTTGTGCAAGTGGCCTACTATTTTTTGATCTCAAACCAAAATTTTATGATAGCTTAGATCAAAGGCTTTGGGAATATTCTGAATTCAGCAGTACTTCTGGATGGATGGGTGGATGGATGGATGGATGGATGGATGGATGGATGGATGGATGGATAGACCAATGTAGCAAGAGGAATAACTTTCACGCCTTTGCAAGATATGTGTGATTAATTTATTTTGCTTATGGTTCTTGAGCTTTGGTTTATGAAGCCTTCAAACAACACAATGTCAAAATGCCTTAAACACATTTGTCTATAACAGACAATAAGAATGTAGACTTTGTTTATTTTCTATTAGAAGCAGTTGTTTCATAACCTTTTTTATTAATGGTTTCCAGATTTTATAGTACTTCTATAGTATTTATAGTACTTTTTTACTGATTTCTTACAAATCAATGTGTTCTGATAATCACAAGAATCACATTGACAATACTGAAGAAGTGAAAGCAAAAAGGATGTTTTTAAACTTGAGTATTATCTCGAGTTTCTGAGCAACTTTCATACAGGCACAACAGACATAATACTTAAAAGAAAAACTACCGACAAGAAGTGAAGCAGGATTTAAAAATATTTCTAGCTCCTACACATTATCCCCCACGACTATAAATATAACTATCAAATTAAACTAATTTGATGACAATGGCTCCTTTTATCATTATTCTTCTCACAGTCTCCTCACCTAGTACTCAGTTCTCAAAATCCTATCTTTAATCTGCTGGATTTAAGTGTTAAAAGAGATTTCAAACAATGAATAGCTGCTGTAATCCTTCAACAGAGTGGAGTGGGTTAAGTAACATCACTGTAGTCATGCCTGAATTCTGTGATTTTTGAGCTTAAGTAAAACCTTTTAATATTATTTGACTATACCAGGTTGATTTTTTTCAGTTAAATTGCTAACCAACTTGCTGAATCTCAAATTGCTCCCATTTTTACAGGAACCATGCCAGGGTATTACAGACAAAATGTCTAAATTGGTTCTGGGGGGAACAATAAGCTGTTTAAAATAAGATTACATTTATTTTTTTAAACATCTTGTTTGTATGTATGTATGCATGATTTAGAGTGTTGGCATTCTGTAACTTAACTGTATGATTTTATGCCTGCTGAACTTTAGGATGCTCATGAAAATTAGGTTCTTGTTTCTCTTGTTCCTCTGATGAATGAAATTTCAGTATTGTCTTAGCTCCTTTTTGCCTGCCTTGTGTTTTCATGTTAACCATTTTCAATCACAGCCTACTATCTTATTTTTTCCCGTTTAATTTTCCTATTTGCATGCATCTTTGCATCCTTTCTTGCAACACACTCTCTTTCCTAATCTCTCAATTATGTTGCCAATTTCTCTCCCCTTACCTATTTTCTGTGTGATATCTCTTAGAACACCCCTAACCTTTGTCCTTTTGTATCAGCATCTCCACAAACTGCTGTAAAGCACATTCAAAAATTGCAAAGGAAAGCATAATTCCTAAGGAACAGTGGGCAGGTATTTGTGAGAGTCCAGGAAGGACTGGAAAATAAGCTCTTCACTGTGGACCTGGTTCATCCCAGGTGAAAATTTCTTTTTTACACCACTGCATGTTCAAGGGAAAGCCGAATCAGCCTCCTTGTTGGTTCAGCTTTAAAGACAAGCAAGATCAGGTAACACCTCTTATAGCACAAACACAATAGCACCTGCCAGAATTACACTGCACCACATCTGTGTTTAACTTAGAAACTGCATTTATCTACAGAAATTTTAGGCCATATAAGACATGAAACAGGAAACAGTGAAATCAGAGATGATAGCTAGTAATCTTGTCTTTCCTTCCTAGCATTACAATGTTGAAAAACATGATTTTAACAGCAAGGTAGCAAAAAAACCCTCTATCTAAACATCTTCTTAACTTAGCTTTCTAATTCTGACAAGCAAATGGAGGGTATGCTCTATTTGATCTCTAAAATGAAAAGGAGTAAAAAATACCTTTCCCAAGCAATTGGAAAATTCCTTTAGTTGTGGCAATAGAATACCCAGTTATTTGAAATACAAGCAGAATTTTCTCTTTATGTATTTAAGACACATAATTAACGAGTTTGTAAACTGATGTCTCAGCTGAAGATCACACTCACTGAATTCATATCCTTATTTTGATATACAGTTAAAATGGGAACCCTGATATGTCTTCTACAAATTCAAAATACACTCAACTCCTTCTCAAGTACTTTATTTGAGAATCAAGGTCTGTAAATTCAATGTCATGAGTAATTAAAGACTGTTTGAAAAACCCCTGCACTCATCTACACAAGTTTATGTACATCAGCATACCTGTCACACAGAATTAATTCTGCCAGACTAGAACAGAAAAACCCATAGTTATTGACAAGTAGAAAACCAGACAAACCTGTAATTGATAAGTGAGAAAACAAACAAACAAGCAAGCAAATAAACACAACCAGCAGGAAACTGTGTATAGAGTCTGTTCACTAATTCTATAAATACTATCACTGTGGTGGGTTGACCCTGGCTGGATGCCAGGCACCCACCAAATGCCTTTCTATACCTCCCTTCCACTGGACAGGGGAGAGAAAATACAGCAAAAGGCACATGAGTTGAGATAAGGACAGGGAGAGATCACCCAGTGATTACCATCACAGGCAAAGCACACTGAACTTGGGGATATTAATTGAATTTGTTGCCAACAAAATAAGAGTAGAGTAACGAGAACTAAAGTAAATCTTAAAAACACCTTCTTCCCACTCCCCTCTTCTTCCCAGCTCCACTTCCTTCCCCTCAGCAGTGAAGGGAGACAGGGAATGGGGATTTACAGTCAGTTCAGTGATTTACAGTCCCAGGCTGTTTCTGCCTGGGAGAAGGGAGGAGAGTCATCCCCCTGCTCCAGCGTGGGGTCCCTCCCGTGGGAAACAGTTCTCCATGAACTTCTCCAGCATGAGTCCATCCCATGGGCAACAGTTCTCCCCAGACTGCTGCAATGTGGGTCACTCTCCCATGCAGTGCAGTCCTGCAGGCACAGCCTGCTCCAGCCTGGGTTCCCCACAGGAACACAAGTCCTACCAGGAATTCTGCTCTGGAGTGGACTCCTCCCTCCACTGGTCTGCAGGTCCCTGCCAGGACCCTGCTCAAGCAGGCCTCTCTCTGAGTTACAGCCTCTTCTCAGGCATTCACCTGCTCCAGTCTGAATCTCCTTGGACTGTTGGGGCGATCTCTGCATTACCTCTTGGCTCTATGGACTGTGCAGGACAGCTGCTCCTCCTTGTGTGAGAGACTGAAATGTATTAACATTATGTTATGACTCGAACAATTGGCCATTTGCAAAAGCAGCAGGTGCTTTGCTCACCATGTGCAAGGTGACCACAGAGGCATAGAGGGGGTGCACAACCACCACTGGAGGCTACAAGCTGGGGTTTGAGCCAGATAAAGGAAGAGGTCGATAACAAGCAGATCCTGTGGACCAAACACGTATGGAGATAGTGGTGATCTTATCCTAAGAAAAAGGTTTTTTTCACCTTACTCAGGATTTTTAAAAAATTACGCTATTATTTACAACTGATTAAAATTGTTTGAACTAAAGTGGTAAATAAAAAGCCAAGATCCTTATTTACCAAAACACCAGCAGCTTAGCCCTCTAAATCCCAGTTCTCTTCAGAAAGGTATTTCAATACAAAATCATGGTTTTCACAATCTAGTCTGTCTAAACACTTCCTTTCATGTTTTTTATATGCCCAGTCATCCTGTTTTCATTTCTGTATTTATATGTATGGTATCATATGCATATTTCAAAGTACCCAGGCACCTCTTAAATGTAGCAGGAAACCCCACCTAATCCTCATCCATACAGATAAACATCAGCAAATGCCAGCAATGCGATCAGTCAATAAGACAGTATCTGAAGAGCTAAGAACATAGATTAAAACAAAGTTGCATATAAAATATACAAACAAAAGATTTCTTCACCTAGGTTTGTTGTTGGTTATAATTAGGACTAGTAAAGTTATAAAAGCAAAAAACCTTGTTTTTAGTCCTCTAATGAGGATTACCTGGCAGAATAGGAATGTCCTCAGTGCATCATTAAATTAAATTTCTCACTGCTGTTGTCATAGGACTGTTTCAGCTTATTTCAGATCATCTTCCCATCCAGCTTTTACATGACCTGCCAACAAAGACAGCATTGTCCAGGATGACTAAAAATCGTGACCTTTATACCTCATCTGTCTGCAAAATAGACACCTTGAAGCATTAACAAAAACTAAGTCCTAAATTTGAGTAGTCACTTGAGAGGTATTGCACACTGCAGTGCCAGTAGACTCTTTGATCTCTGGTGTCTTAGAAGTCAGTAACTTTCTGGTGGTGGCTCTCCACCACGCCAGGTCACATGCACAGAAGGGGCAGCAGATGTAAACCTAGAAAGTGACTGAGAAAATAAATCAGGAGAACGGGCTTCTCGGCTTACCCAGTGTGGGCAGCAAGTCATGTTTGCAGCATCTCTATCAAATTGCCAGTCATTTATTTGGGGTGGAAACAAAAACTCATATGACTGCTTTCCACTCACTGACCATTCTTAATGCTGATTTTTTTATTCCAGGTTATATATGTGTTTTCTTAGAATTTTTCTTTCTGTTTTTGTGTGAATAATCCAGTATTTTACACAATTACTGATGACTTCCATTCATGTAGCTCAGTAAATGGTAGACTCAATGACCTTAGAGATCTTTTTCAACCTAAATTATTCTATGATTTCCAGTATTCTTTGTGCAAATATCTTATTTTTCATTGTTGAGTATTAAGGTACGAGGAATGGATTTATTCAAAGACACCAGAAGATCTTTATCCTTTGACAGTGTAACAAATCACTTATTCTCAAATTACTCAGCAGGCCTATCTTTTTCTAATACTTCCACCTGGTGCCCCATAACATGTGGGATAGATGTGAGGAACATCTTCATTTTTAACAAGATTCCTTTGTGCTGTTTTAGTGTGCTCAATAATAAATAGCTCCTAAACTTTGCAGTGAACTTCAAAGTTAAAAATGCTCAGGCATACCTTATCTGGCACTGAATACTGTAGGTCTGATCAGCATTTGTAGCAGAACTTTGTTGGCAACTGATCCCATGACCTTTCAGGAGTCTAAGAAACACTGTGAAATATCACTGGTGTGATAACTCTATGCATAACATATCAATAGAAAGTGAGAAAATCATCAATGCTTGTGTGAACCAAACAGAGTTTTTCACAGCTCAAACAATCCATAAAGCTTCCTCTTTGATGTTTTAAGAACTTTTCACCTCTTTAGTAAAATAAAGGCTCAAAATGGAAGAAATTGAATTCCCTCTTTTTCTATCTTCATATTTTTACACCTATATGCTCTGCCAAAGCATTTTTGCACTATGTGATACAGTGCTGAACTCTCTCACACTTTCTGCCCACCTCATACCTCTTCCTACGTTTCCATCTTGTTTCCTCTTCACAGTCAACATAGTAGATCAAAAAAGCAATCCTTTTATCTGGAATTGTCTGAAAAAATTCCATCATCCCATTGGACATCACTGTGGTTTTGGGTTTTTTTTCTGTGAATGTGTGCATGTGTGCTATATATGTGTGTAGAAGTCTCATACACACATGTGCATATAGCACGTGCCTCATGCATACTCCCACCTCCCTGAAATCAGCAGCACTTCCCTTGTATAGTTTGGTGAGTTAAAAAAAAATGTTAGTATTGACGTCTTTCTGATCTATGAAGTCAACCACCATTTCTGCTTGGCTCAATAGTTTTTCCTACAGCCCATCTAACTAAAGCAAGAACAGCTAGAGAGAAAGCAGATGAAAATGGGGTGGACAAACCCTGCTACTTGAAGGCCAGCAGACCCTTAACTCACAAGAGTCTACTCAAAAGCTCACAAGGTTCTTTATCAGTTTCTTTATAGCTTTTGTAACAGGACATCTGATAATTTGCTTCTCTGCCAAAACAGAATGAGATTTGCAGTTCTTCTCAATCTGTTTTCAAGTGATTTTAGTCAGTCTGTGAGGATCCCCATCCTCATCCACAAAGTGATCTACCTTCTCAGCACCCTAGGGCTGAACTGGGGATGGGGTCAGGGGGAAAGAGAGAGCACAGGTGGTATCCTTTCTTCTGCCACACACTGGGAAACAAACAGAGGGGAAAATCAGAAGAAGCAAAGGTTACCACAGCCCTGTCCTCCAATGGTCAATATGAAGAAATGAGTCAATACAGAGACACTTAGTCATGTACATAACCCTTCCTTATTAACAGGGCATCTCTATTGATCTTTAAAAAATGAAGTGCTCTTTAACTACCATATCCTGTTTCCAGCTTTGATGGCTCTAATTTCTTTCTCTCCCCATATGTTTGTGTATGTTGTTGAGACTTAACTAAATCTTTGGGCTACTTGAGACAGGACTGCCTGTGGCCTGTTGGTCACTGGCTTGCAGAAAATGATAAATTGCAGAGTAATGATGCTCACATACTGACCAGGATCTTTGGATCTTTGAGCAGCACCAATAAACCAAAGCTCAGGTAAGTTTCAGCAACATTAATTGGTCATTGCTAACTTCACAATGAACAGCAGAGGTTAATGACAAGGGATAGGAAGGTTTTCCTAAAAAAAAAGTGAAACAATAAAAGGAATGGTTGCAAAACAACAGCAAGCTATACAACCAGACCAAAGCTTAACTTAAATTCATAGAATATCCTCATTTGGAAGGGACCTTTAAAGATCATCAAGGCCACCTCCTGCCTCTACACAGAAGAACCCCAAGAACCACATTACATACCAGAGAGAACTTACCAAAAGTTTCTTGGGCTCTGGCAGGCTTAGTGCCATGGCCATTTCTCTGGGGAGCCTGTTTCAGTGCCCAACCACCCTCTGGGTGAAGAACTTCCTGATACCCAACCTAAAGCTCCCCTAACACAACTTCAGGCCATTCCCTCAGGTCCTGTCATCACAGAGAGAGATCAGTTCCTGCTCCTTTGTTTCTCCTCACAAGGAAGATGTAGACTGCAACGAGGTTTCCCCTTGGTCTCTCCTTCCCCAGCCAAACAAGTCAAATGATGTCTGCAGGCCATATATCTTCCCTTCTAGACCCTTCACCGTCTTGTTCACCCTCCTCTGGACACACTCTAATAGCTTTATATCCTTCCTATATTGTGGCACCCAAAACTGCCCCCAGCACTGGAGGTGAGGTTGCCCCAGTGCAGAGCAGAGCAGGACAAACCCCTCCCTTGCCTGGCTGGCCATGCTGTGCCTGAGGGCATGTTTGGCCCTCCTGGTTGCCAGGGCACTGATGACTCACGTTAAGCTTGCCACTGACCAGGACCCCCAGGTCCCTTTCCATGGTGCTGCACTCCAGCCTCTCACTCCCCAGTCTGTCTGTACACCCAGGATTTGCCCTGTCCCAGATGCAGAATCTGGCCCGTGTCCTTGTTAAACATCATATGGTTGGTGATTGCCCAGGTTTCTATTATGGCAAGATGTCTATGCAGGGCCTCTCTGCCTGGGAACTTGTCCTGGGATTTTTTTTCTTCGCATTTTCTTCCATTTATTTGAACAGTAATCCTCTATTTAGCATCAAACATAGAACTGTGAGCATATGAACTTATCTTGGTCTATTTCAGTATCTGACAGACAAGTTCTATTATAACAAAAGCTGTTCAGTGCTTTGCAGTCTCAAAAAAACCCACAAAAGCCCCTTCCACATCTGAGCTGCAAAGGACAACCCATCTGCCTGGTTGTGTGAACACTAATTGCTGTCTGACACTTTTTCCTTATTGCCTTGTGGGGTGACTCCGAGCTCTTCCTCAGCTCCTGACAGAACTCGTTTATAAAAATGAACTGCTGGAATGGATGTTTTAATTGTCTTGTTATGCAAGGCAACTTATTTCTGTGTAAGTCATTTTTTTGGATTTTTCTTCCCTGCCTATTTTCCGTTCTCCAGACTTTATAAGAATCTAGAGAACTGGGACTTGTCCTGGTCAGTGTTTAGTCATCCTGTTCCCCAGACAGAAGTTGTGAGTCTCAAAGTCACTGAGTAAAAATATAACAGAGAAATAATTTCCTGTAGTCTAAGGCACAGGAGAGGTCAAGAGCTACAGCCAGCAGCAGATTTGAGGGTTGTGCCCTAGGGAGCTGTCTGAGAGGTCCTGGTTCTCACCTACAGCATCACAGACTGCAGAGCCCAGTCTCCAAATGTATCATCTTCTGGCCTGCTGTGGCACTGTGGTCCCCTTTCAATACCAGCAGGACTCAGAGCATTTAAAATGAACCCTTGTGTCCTGTGGCACGTAGTAGTTATGATGTACCTCTTTATTGCATCCTGAGTGAAGTTTCCCTATAAAGAAATATTGATTGAAGAAAAAAAAAACAACTCATAAGGATCAATGGTTTATGTTCCAGCTGTGTTTTATGTTACAATAACAGCTCTTTGGAGAATTGGTGCTGAGTGAGTGCAAAGTAATACCAGTAATTCCTCTCCTGTTGGATCATCCTGAACCAAAATCTTCACCATTCTCACCATTGACTCATGGACAGAAAATAGCTACTGTGTTCTCAGGGGATAAGTGGGAAAAATATACAGGGGGAGGGCAGAGGTTGGAATATGAACAGGAAATCTGCTTCAAAGAACAAATGCTCCAGGAGAAGTGACAGTGTGTGCTGGGATAAAGTGCCAGTCTGTGCCCAGCCATTCAAATCCGAAGTTCAGTAACTAGTAGTTAAAACACTACTGACCTAACTCACCATTGCATGGCAGAAGCTGCAGAATGGTACGTGCTTGGATAGTGATGGGAACCCAAAATTCCATTGCTCTTGGCTTGACATGCTTGCAAACACAGAGCATCCCTGCTATACCTCTGTCAGTGCTTTTACAACAGCAGAAAACTCCTGAATTTTAAGTACATTAGTACAGACCTAGTAATGTGTTGTTTGCAAAGGGATTTAATGTGTATGTATTCATTATTATATATTATCCATATAGAATGCCTATGATCCTTCCTGCCCAGGGAACAATAGGATTTCTTTCCCTTCAGCAAGAAACAGTTTTCTTTCAAAATCTTAGTCTTCTTTCTCAAAAATCTTTCTCAGTCTCTGTCCCTGCTTATTCCCCCCTAGACACTTGTCCTTCCCTGAGATGACCTTCTCCATGCCACTTCCTCTTCAGACCAGTTTCCCCTGCCCCAAAGAGTTCTCATTATCCTCACACACTGTGAGTTGCTATCTATAACCTGCTGCAAACAGCCCCGGTGTGAGCCCTCTCCCATCTTCTTATCTGCCGTGCAGCACAGCTGTGCTCCACCACTGCATTCACCAGCTTGCTGCCTTTCTCATGCAGGGCCAAAGAGTTTGGAGTACAAGACTTATAAGGAGCATCTGAGGGAGCTGGGGGTGTTTAGCCTGGAGAAGAGGAGGCTTAGGGGGGACCTTATCACTTTCTACAACTCCCTGAAAAGAGATTGTTGGCAGGTGGGCGTCAGACCTCTACCTCCAATAACAGGTGATAGGACAAAAGGAAATGGCCTCAAGTTATGCCAGGGGAAGCTTAGATTTGATATTAGGAAATTTTTTTTTGTTGCCAAGCTTTGGAACAGGCTGCCCGGGTAAGTGGTGGAGCCACCATCCTTGTAGGTATTTAAAAGACATGGCCCTTTAGAACATGGTTTAGTGGTGGATTTGGGTGCCGAGTTAATGGTTGGACTCCATGATCTTAGAGGTCTTTTCCAACCTGAATGATGCTATGATCCTACAATCACACCAAAACCCTTTATTATCATCTGATGTGCACATGTAGCTTTGCCATGTCATTTGGGCCAAGCAACACCACACAGTGAGCACAGAAGGATTAAAGAAAACCTCAGTAGGCCTGGTGAAGCAAATCCAAACCCCCTAAAGGACCTTGAAGTCTTAAACGAGTGGCCATTCAGATCAGGGGTGGTGGAAGGGCTTTGTTCTGCTGTATCCATTCTGCAGGGATGATTATGACTCTGACACTGAATGCATTCACAAAACCCACAATTTAAACACATATTTAAAATGTGTCAAGAATTTATAGACTACTGCTTGAGAGAAGTTCTAAACTGGGAAAAGTCAGGACTATTTTTAATGTAAAGCTATTGCTACCTAGCAAGAAAGCACTTTTGTATTAATATAAAATATTTATTAGGTGTGAGGTTTTATAAATTGTTTAGACCTGCAGCCCTTAAAAAAAATTAAAAAAAAATAAAGAAAAAAATAAAAAAACAGGCTACTTTGAATGCATTACCAAGTATCCTGTGGAATATTTCACATAAAAAGGAAACAGAAGATGTATAAATGTAAACAGGCTAATTGTATGCAGATATAAATTATGCATGTTGGTCTTATGAAAAAGCATCCCTGATTTGCAGGGGTCTTACTCAGCAGCTTTGTGTCTTGTCTAAGGGGATATTTAGTATGGCTGTGATGTGCAGAATTTAAAATAAAACTGAATTCGGCAGAAGAAAAATACAGTCCAACTGTGATAAGACTACAACGTTGGGAGTAGGAGATATTTATTTCATTTTGTTTTATATTTTATTTTATTTCAGTTAATATAATTTAATTTTGCTTTATTTTATTTTATTGTATTTATTTTGCTTATTTTGTTTTTTTGGCTGTTCTGCTCATTAGCCCTGTTAATGTGTGTAAGCCTGCCCAGAGATACAGAGCCAAGTAAAAGACTGGGTTAAGACTTAACGTTTGCAAAGGGATTATGGTTATTTTGATGTTTCTTAACAGGGATATGTAAAATATTCTCAAAGTCACAAACCTTTTCATGGTTGAAGCACTTCTGATTAGTCCCAGACACAAGCAGCCTGGGCTGCAGAGGTGCAGAGCAGCTGCAGTTCCCACCAGCTGCCCTGGGGACAACGTGGAACCAGCACCTGTGAAGAGCCCGGCTAATCGGGACAAATTCTAGAAATGGTTGGAACAGGTCCCTGCCCAGACAAAACTATGCCACTCGCTGCCTTTTTCTCCCAGTCCTGCAGAATCTCTCTCCTACAAATAACAGCAGCAGCATATTTGAACTCAAGTTGCAAAATTCACGCTGAGGGATCCTTCAAAGTGGGAATAGGATTATGTATCCCTTGGATACCCCCTGTGGGTATGACTCAGGTCCATGTTTCCTGTCTTTATGGCATGGATTATTGAAATGATGCTGAAAGTGGAGGCACAGGCAAGAAGATTAATCAGAAAAAGTCTGTGGAAACACAAAGTAACACAGCTGAGGTGGAACCAAAACTCAAGGAGCTCACTGCAGTCAAGTGAAGGTGACTGGTAATCTTCATCCTAAAATTCTGGAGGAACTGACACAGGTATTCAAAAGGCCTGAAGCTATGTTTTTTAATGAATTTATCAAGCCAGGGTAATACAGAATGATTAGGGAATAGTAAGCAAGGAGGGAAAAAAACATACTGATCCAGACAATGACAGTCTCATCCATTTGCTCGGTCCTGCTTGGGATACGTCTATTAAAAAACAGATAAAAGGGTACTTCAGTGTTAAGTGACAGTACAAAAACATCAAGACAAAGTATAAACACAGAGAAAGAAATTTTTCAATTGGAAAAAATGTCACAAAACAAAATGCAGTCTTCATTACTACTTCTGGCAAAATAGATGCACAGTGAATGGTTCAGTAATAAAACCCCAACAGCTTCTGACAATGTGTGGCAGTACACAGCTCCATTAAGAGGATCTACTGTACCTAGATATTCCAACCATGCAGACACACAGTGTTGCTGTTTCAGAAAGCTGGAGGGGGAAAAAAAAAAAAAAAAAAAGAGCTATGTCTGACTCGTTGTCTATTGCTTCTTCTGCTACATTGTGTGATGGGGCAAGAGGCACAGCTTGCATATTCACCTGCCATGATAAATTACATCAATTTCAGTCCCTCAAGACAGAGCTACTGGTGCAGAGAGCCACTGAACACTACCAGTTGCTTTATGCTACAGACATCAGACAGTTAAAGGCACACTGTGCAAGTGACACATAACCCTGTATCCTGGGACACAAATGTGACACAGGCTGGACACAAATGTGAGAGGGAAGGTGGGATACTTCCTTCACTCACACATTGGAAAGATGTCCTCATCTTAGTGCATCCTTTGCTAGGAATCTGTACTCTATTAGAATAAACCTTGAGACAGCCATTGGCATGTCTAACCCTGTCATCTTTTCCATCTCCAGCAATGGCCAGTACCAGCTGCTCTAAAAGAGAACAAAAAAAAAAAGCCTACAGCCAGCAGCTATTCAATAACAGGACCTTAGGGGAAGTTTCTTCCCAAGCGTCATTAAGTGTTGGCATCATTCTTAAATTTCTTTTAAACTTCTCAGATTCTATTCTGGCCACTTCATCTGGTGTCTGCACTGTGGACTGGGCTTTCCAGCGAGGATTTTCCTTGGCTGGCCCCAGCAACTTCTGAGCCCATTCTCACAGCTGGTTCCAGAAGTGAGCAAAGGCTGTGCACCTCTCTTGATCCAAGTGGCTGGTGGGGACAGTCGCCACAATGCAGATCATGGCTGCTCTACTTAAATGCAAATTAAAGAGGATCTCCCTTACCTGGTTCTCACTGACTGCCATCAGCATTTCTCTCTTTTTCTTTCAGATGAGATTTCTTCTTGGGGTTTGGGGAGCAGGGAGGGGGAGCACTTTAAAGCCCTCCTCAGGGTCTACCTAAAGCACTCTGCTGTGCAAAAAAAGAGAGTCCATGTCACCAAGTTCCAGTTGACAATGCAGTTCACAGCAGGGTGCACCTGGGCATTCAAAAGGCAGAAACAGCACTCACATATAGGGACAACCATAAACTGTTAGTGAATTAAGGCCCTAAGGGTTGTTTAAATATTGCAGTAATCATCTTGTCAGGCAAAGTCCCACATTCTGCTAAGATTAATCTGACATTCATCAGGAAAGGCACAATAGATTATTTAATTTGGATCACACTGGACTGGAAAACTGGCATGAGGACAGAAATGACCCAAATTGGAAACAATCTGCAGAGAGTGTGCCAGAGAAGAAAAGCAAGCAGAGAGCAAGAAAGTGTATATCTGTTTATTAGACACAGATACGTTAATTGCAATGTATACATACATAACATTAATGTAAATGCTTGCACACAAACATACAGGACTATGGAAATTTCAAGAGCATTCAGTATTGGTCTAACTTCATTTTGTTATCATCTCCTTGGGATTCTGCTTTAGACTTAAATGAGAGTAGAGTGGGACTACTAACAACAGGTTTTAAAACATCTTTCCAGTATCACTTCTGCCCATTTTTAAATTCTTCCCTCATATTATTCAAAAGGGAAGCAGCTTCAAATATTTCATTTATATCCTGGAGTAAACACTGGCCTTTAGGTGAATTACTTTTAGGCCAGAAGTGCTCTCTTCATAGATCATATATTTTAATTATTGAACAGTTTAGTGGTTCAAGAAAGGTATCTCCTCTTTTTAAAGTCCTTTTTAAAAGTGACTGCATTGGTGGACAAGGGAAGGACTGCAGATGCCATTTATCTGGGCTTCTGTAAAGCCTCTGACACAATCTTCCCCCCAACATCTTTCTCTCTAAATTGGAGGAAGAGAGATTTGATGGGTGGACTGTTAGATGGATAAGAAGCAGGTTGGACAATCACACTCAGTGGATAGTGGTCAGTGGCTCAGATTCCTGCTGGATATCAGTGAAAAGTGGTGTCTCTCAGAGGTCTACATTGATACCAGTATTATTTAACATCTTCATTAGTGACAGAGATGAAGGGATCAAGTGCACCCTCAGCAAATTTGCAGATTATGCCAAATTCAGTTTGTGGCCGACACAACTGGAAGACAGGATGCCATGCAGAGGGACCTGAAAAAGCTGGATAAATGGGAATCTCATGAGGTTTAGCAAGATGCTGCACCTGGTTAGGGCAACCCCTGGTGTCAAAACAGGCTGGGGATGGTGCTGGTGGATGAGAGGCTGGACGTGAGCCAGCCACATGCATTTGCATTCCTGAAATCCAGCTGTATCCTGTGTTGCACCAAAAGAAGTGTGGGCAGCAGGTCCCTTCTTTTCCAGTCTTGTGAGACCCCATCTAAAGTATTGCACCCATGTCTGGCATTCCCAGCATAAGAAGGGCATGGGCCCGCTTGATGGAATTCAGAGGAGGGACACCAAGATGCTTAGAGGGATGGAAGAATTCTCCTGTGAAGGAAGGCTGAGAGAACTGGGGTTCAGCCTGGAGAAGGGAAGTCTTTGGGGTGACCTAATTGTGACCTTTCAGTACCTGAAGGAAGCCTACAAGATAGACAGAAACTTTTAAAACTTTGTACTAGAGCATGTAGTGACAGAACAAGTGGGTATAGCTTCAAATTGAGTAGGTTTAGATTAGATATTAGGAAGGAATACTTTACTGAGAGGATAGTTAAGCACTGGAACAGGTTGCCCAGAGAAACTGTGGAGGCTCCAATCCTGAAAGTCTTCAGACCATGTAGGAGGGTGCTCTGAGCAACTTGGGCTATGGGAAGGTGTCTCTGCCCATGTCACAGGAATTGTAACTAGATGATCTTTACGGTCCCTTCCAAACTGTAATATATGTTCTAGAATAATTCGTGCTCATGCGAAATATAAATGTAATAAGTTGTGTATGTATGAAAAATCTTTGAAAATCTTAACCCACAAGCAGCCGCTGGGGAAAGATTGCTTCACAAAATTACGAAACCATGGGAGGCAGCGGAGAGAAAAAACTAATTAACGTGTTAAACGATGTAGCTCCAGCGGAGATGGGCTCTTCCCCGGGACAGTTTGGGAACTACCTTGAGGATGATCACTCGATAAGTATCTACAGTCAAGATAGCCAGGGTCCTCAAAACGCAAGCATCTCAATGCCGGTTCCCGGGTTCCGTAACTCAACATCAGCATTCATCGCTTCCCAGAAACAGCTTTGTCCAGCCTAGCACAGAGAAAAAGAGACTACATGAATACGTGAAGCAGGAAAAGAATAGGAGGACCTCTGCCCCAGGCGAAAAAAACTGTATAAAAATCAAGCCAATGGAGGCAGCATTTGTGAACAGAGGGAGTTTGACGCGGTAGAGGTCAAACCAGATTTCACCCAGTGCCGATCCAGGCTCATCGCTGTCTCTTTGATTGTGGCTATCAGAGACCGTATCTTGGTTGCGAAATAAAATTGCTAATTTTTGATTATTAATTCAGATGTATCATTTTATTACTCATAACAAAGCCAAGCCATGCTATGATTCTGCAATATGATTTTATGATTCTTTTGGCAATTTCACCTTTAAATTCTCTCTCCAGTTTTCCTAATCATTGCAGAGTTTTTCCGTATTGCTGTAGTCTTCCTATATGTTCAAGTAATGATAAATCTAGTAACAGCTGCATATACATTATTTGTTTTCAACCAGCGAAAATAAGAAATAAAAACACATTCCCCTGGATCAATGCCATTTTTTTAACCGAATAAGTTACTTAGCTCGTTAAACTTGTCAAACTACAAATACAAAGTAAATGATGGTTTATCTTACTGATTATTCAGCCACTGCACACTGATGTGGGTAAGTGCATGACTGAAACATTTATCACTGCTCACAAGATGTCTCTACTTTGCTTTCGTTTCTTCCTTTACCATTACAATGGAACACAATGTCCCCCCTGCAGTGTTCCCCACCTCCCAAGAAAAAGCTAGAATTCTTTAGAGAGGAAAACTTTTAAATAAAACGTAAAATATTAATTGTTCCACAGTCAAATGGGCATATATTCAAAGGGTTTCAAATTCCCTAACAGTTATCCACTGTATTTGTAATCTAGCAAACAGTGAAGAAAATTTAGAGCTTTGAACACCAGAGCTGAATATAATCAATGTGAATCAGATTCACATTACCAAATTGAAGATATTTCATATATACCTTATGTCAGATCATTAGTCAGATTTGTGTAAACTAAAATCTTGGAATACACAACCACATTCAAAATATTCAACTACAACCACATCAGTATATGATTATGTTACATATCAAACAGCCATACAGTGCAGCAAAGTATCAAATTGAGAGACCTTTGGTGCTTTCAGCACATCTACAGAGCCAGGTTTATACAGCACATTACTGCCAATTCATCTATACCCATCTGAGTAAATCAGTTGGCAGAGAGGGGCAGATTACCACTAATGGCTCTATTATGGAATGAAGCTGCAACCATTAGCTATTTTACATATGGACAAAAGAGAATTTAATTGATGGCCCATCGCCCAGCAGGCAGAGAGAAATTATGATTTTCACCTTAATGCCAGGCATTAAAAATTCACAGGGCTGTGGAAGAAAGAGATGTTCATCCAGTCTCACTATGCTTATGGGTAATTTTAAGTATAACTTGAGAAAAGCAGCACGGGGGAGCTGTTCTGCTATGAGGAAACTTGAGTCATCTGGGAAAAAAAATCACACATTGTAGTATTCCAATGTTGTGGTGTTAAAAAGCCCATACCAGGGCCCTCTTATTTTTCTTAGCTACAATTTTAGTATTACCAAATAGTATTAAAGCATTCAGCAAAAAACATTTTATGGGTGTTTATATTAGCAAATGAAGGACAGAAGGAGGATTTTTAGAGACATAGTACATAATAGTAATAACACAATTTATTTTCACATACCTAAATACAAATGTATATTCATGTATTTATACATAATATTTACTTAATTTAGCATACATGGTAGGCTTGTCTGTATTTGTATGCCTTCAGATTTTCATTTACCCAAATGCAAAAAGCCATTGCACTGTAGTTTTGTATCTAGTATTTTCAGAACATTCTCTAGCCCTGCATAGGCTGTAATGGTAATCTAGCATAGATCTGTGGCAAAAGCAGTACTTGAGCCATTGCTGGGCAGCTTGAGGGGTTCAGTGCCCTCCACACCCTACTCCTAGCAGCTGTTAGCAAACAGACCTCTGGGAAGAGTTTTAAAGGATGGTTGTGTGAAGTCTCTTGCTGTGAACCTCCAGTGGCAGAAACCAGAGCTTTCTCACTTCCTTTAGTCACTCTGGTCCTTTTTCCATAAGAAAAGATTTAGATGAAAGTGAAGATTTTACCCCAGAAATAAGAAAAACTGAAATTATCCCTTTCAGGTAGGCAGCTATTGCTAACCCAAGCCACATACAGTAGAGACTGAGATGGTGGGTGAAGGAATCATTGCCTCTGTCAGAGCTGGTCTCTCTACCAACATTCATGTGCACATTCCCACACAACTGTAATAACTGAGTAGATATTTGCATAACAGGAACTAACAACTATCAGTCATTTAGACTTTCTGATAAGGAGGAAAGCATCCCCACTTGTTGCAGGCACAGGGCCTGCAAGGCCTCCCTGGCGGTCAGCAGCCTGAGTAGGAAATGTTTTGTCATCATGACTGACCAGAGAGGCCCCTGTTCTGCCTCCAGGCCCTCGCTTATCTCCCTGTAAGCCTATAGGTCATATTTGCCTCGACCCTTACCATTGGACAATTTCCAAAACCCTATAAAAACCCCTACTTCTGTCCAGACTGAGGGAAGAGCTGTCACTGATCCCTTTCGAAGAATAAACCAATAAAGGACATCCCTGTGGAACTTCACACAGCGCTTCTCCTCTCTCTCCCTGCGTCTGCCTGCGGCGCCTAGCAAGCTACAGGCTGAAATCACCAATGAGCTGATAATCACCGAGAGCTGATATCACTTGAGCTTGCTAAGGCAGCCTGCGGCTGGGAGCTGCTTGGGAACTGGGACAGGCAGTGCTGAACAGGACTGCGCTATCCAGGCCCGTGGCAGCCCGCCGGGGATAGCCCAGACCCGGTGGAATGCCGCAATACCCACTGCATCCAGCAAAAAATTAGATAGAGATTGAAGTGTGGAGTTTGTTCCTTTCTAAAGAATCAAGGCACACATGAGAAGTGAAACTGTGTATTTATTTTAAACATTCTGACATCTCTAGAGTTTTTTGACATGTCAGCATCGGAAACAGGAAGGCTGGAGAGAACAGCCAGCAGTAACAAGGAGAAATAACCATGTGGCCTTCTCCTTCCACTCTTCCTTTCTTCCCCTAAATGAGACATCTGATCAAAGGCTCTTAAAGAATTGCTAATGAAGACTTATTTTTTTAATTTCCATTGAATCCAGCACCCAGGGGAGGAATAAATGGGCAAGAAGGGTGAATCTTCACTGGCAAAATGATGTAAGAGCAGGAGTCTGCTGTGAGAGCAGTGCTGGGAAAGCACCTGCCACAAGTCAATATACCCTGATTATTTTCAACTGTTTAGAGTTTGAATTTCAAGACTGATCTTTTGCATGTTTTATCAAGGCAGAGTTCCTTTAGGAGCAAGTAAAGGTCACTAGGACCAGTCCCTAAAATAATTGTGAAGAACAGGAAACTGAAAAAACCTTTCAAGATTCCCCTGGCCAAAGGGAGAATATTCTCACACACACACACACACAAAAACAAACAAACAAAAAAAAAAACAAAAAAAAAAAAAAGCAAAAAAAAAAAGTAAATAAGACAGATGCAGTTTCACTTTTATGATTTTACTTCTCTGTCTTTGGCCTTGCATGCTGTCATCAAGAAGAGTGGATATAACCTGTGTTCTTAATAAAAAACTAAAGGACAATGATTTCCCTTATTACACTCAAGGTTGCACTCCTCAGAACGAATAAAAATTACTCCTAATTTTCTACATGATTAAGTGAAGGCTCACAAGAAGCTGCCCTGAAGTGGATAAAACTATATAGGTACACAAATAGTAGGTAGTAAGATCAGATTTTCTACATTCATGGAGAAAAAGGCATACTTTTTTTGGGTATGTAAAATTACTAGAGTATTCTGTGTTCATGTTAATTTGTCTTTTTAATAAAAAAGGGCAGAGAAGTGGAATTAACTGTTTCTGGCTTGATATCAAGGTTAGGCAGGTTAAACTGAAAAATGTTAATGCATTCCTATCGGCAGTTAATGGACAGTTTTTGCAACCATTACTTGACATGAAATTGTATTATATATCTCTCCCCAATACTTTAACTTGAGTTTTAATGATATCAACTGATTACATTCATCTGTGTAGAATAGCTCAGTTACTTATTCCTTTGATTTAGCTGTTTTATTTCCTTGTACAAAAGGTGCATTCTTATGACATTTTGTACAAAATCAAATGAATTTTTCACCCTGTCTTTTAAGTATTACAAGAGCTACAAAGAAAAGTACTTAAAAAGATATCAGCATGAAGTCTGTTTAAGCAAATATTGGTTTTAGATTAAAATTTCATGTGTGTCCAGCACCAATTTATACAACATTGCATAATATGGTTTCAAACTGTCTATTACAGGTTCCTTTAAACTATATAGACATAGCTAGTGATTAAAGGCTTTTTGTTCAAGTCCCCTGTTGTTTTAGAAAACCATGAGAAAAGAAGTATTCTCGAGAAACATCACATGATTAGTCTGAGAATGCAATGCAATTCCTGAACAAAATTCATACCAAGTTTTTGTAGGACGCAGCTCATGCAAAAATATTCTACCAGTTGTGTGAGCTGTATTAAAGCTCCATATTCAGCTAAGTCCACCAATATCTAATCAGGGAGTTGGGATGAAATTTTCACCCCCACTGGCTCATTTCATATGTTGCCCACTGCAAAAAAGCTTTCCTGTCCTCTGGAAAGCTGCAGTGTACTGGAGACACCAAGTCAGAGCCAGTTGCCTCAGAATGGACCAATAAGGCACAATTCTGCTTTGTCAATAATGCAAAAGACTCATCTCTGATTAACTTCTTGGATCTTCTTCACTGAAGAAAATTCTACCAGTTCTATTTGTTCCATAAATGAATACAACCTCACGGCTTCTGGAAAAGAACAAAACATCCTGACTTTCAGTGAGCTCTGTGCAAGAAAACCTGTATGCTTAAGGGAAGCATACATCCTTAAATAATGATCACCTTTATAACTTCAGTGACTTGCCAAAAGGCACAAGAGATGAAGGGAAATTCAAGCTGCCACCATTATTTTTAAGTGTTCCTGTTTAAGTACACCATCTGCACAGGAATATGTTGTTTCTGAAGCCACAGGTTCTCCCATCACTCCAGGCCCCCTTTTTAAGGACACAGGGAACTCCTGAGAGGGCATGTTTGTCCCCTACGTCCTGACAGCTGACATCACCAGATCTCAAATCCCTTCTAGTAGGCCCCCAAGTAGGCCTGGATCTTAAAAAGTAAAAGCCTTTGTCTACAACATTGTCTTATGTTAACTCAAGGGAAATTAGAAAGCAGGACAATTTGTCAGGTATATTGAACTAATTTGTTAAAAATAAACAAGGTTTTAAAAATAGAAAAGAGTGTTACTTCCAGCAAGTCAAGAGGAAGTTTCTGATTGCAGACTGTGAAGGACATCTCACCAGAAAAGTGTACAAGGAAGGGATCCAATCCTCCAGCATTCTTAACATCATTTCCTTGGTCACACTGTCTCCTAGGACTTGCTGTGTAGTATTTCTTGCCTCGATACCCCCAGAGTTGGGAGGTTTGGGGCTTTTGAATGTAGAAGAAGGTTTTCATTTTCATAGTTTCTTTGAAAATATGTGCATTTCTCTAATCTGCATTTCTCTAATGATCAATGTGCTTCACTGCGGTGTACCTTGAACCAGCTGCTTCACAACTGTGTGAATGTGAATCCTTAAAGCCTCTCTAATATCACTCCCTTTCATACAAAGAGGAGGTCTTGGAAGAGCCAATTTCCCTATTCAGATCTACTTTTAACTTGAAAATCAAAAAAAGCTGTCTTTTTCAGCTCACACTGTATTTTTTTCTCAGTAAAGCTGTGGTTTTGTTTTCAGGGGTTTTTTTAACCTCAGTGAGAAGAACATCCATCAGAGTTTAATTTTGTTTTCTATAAATTACACACAACATGTTAAGACTCATTATTAGTTTGAGGTTTAGTCACACCTAACTAGACTGAATGCCACAACTCCTAATATTTTCCTGTCTGCTTGTTTTTTAAAGTGAAAGGATATGTGAAAAGCTGTAATGTTCTTTAAACATAGGTTATACAAAAATCGAGACTGAGCTACTTTAACAAAATTGGCATTTGTCCTACATCTTTAAGATAAAAGGATGCCAAACAAATTGAGGAGAAGTAAGAGATAAAGGGGTCTTTATATCCTCTCACAATATCTAAAGAACCCCTGACAATCTAGGCAGATTGTTTCCAACACAAATGCTGATCAAAAAGAAACTGCAGAACATATGCTTACAGGAATGAAGGATCAGTATTGACAGTGTTAGTAGGAAGCATATTAGCTACATGCAAAAAACCCTTTGGGTGTTGGAACTTCACCACACCATTCTAATGCTACAGTTATCAGGATTCATTGTCATTACAATTACATGTGGTCCAAAGCAAGAAGAAAAGTGAAATAATTCAGTTTAACAAAGGCTTCCAGTCTGTAAGATAAAAGACCAAGTTTGGAAAATGAACTCTGTGCTGCACTAATCTGTTTAATGGTTCTGGCTACTGTTTAAGATATCATAGTAAAATAATCTAGCACATCCTTCCACTCCATTCTTAAACCTGAGCGAAAGTAAAACAAAAGCCCATATATTTATCTACAAAAGTCAGTCCTGTCTTTTTTTCCATGCTTTTGTTTTCCTATGAAATCAAGAGCAGCTGAGCATACAGGGCCAGGGAAGTTGCCTTAGTGATTTTGTGGATAATCTTTTCCTTACAGATGAAAAGATACTAACACTTTCTTGCATGAAGTGTCATTTTAAACTGTCAAAGATGCTTGATTAATCCTTGTTCAGTGAAAAAACTTTCATGCTCTGCTCCTTGTGTCTGTGGAAGCCAGCTTTCTGCTTCAGCATCTCTTTTATTAACCTTGATCTTACCATGCAAACAATACAAGTTTTCGCACTTCTGAAACTCTCAAATTATATTCTACATTTGCACATTGTGAGAAAGTTTTCATGCATGATTGAGCCTGTTTACATTTTCCCCATCTGATTTGAACTGCTCAGATTTTATGGGTGCCTCTGACTCAGCTGAAAAAGATAGCTTGCCTCTGCACAATTAAGTCCTTCAGAGTAGCCAGAAGTACCAAAAGTGTGGAAAGGAAAACATAGGAAGCTCCAAAGGACAGATTCCCACTTAAACATTTGAATTAAAGTTCTTTCAGAGGTATCCTAAAAATGAAAACAGAATCAATATGTTTCTGTTTTTACTCCTTTGTTACAAATCTCATAAAGGTCCCTGAATATTTGCTAATTTTTAAATTCACATGTTTTGTTTGGGGCCTTCATTTTTTATTTCTAGAATTCAGAGTTGTAATCCATATATTTTGCAATAGTTAATTTTGGCTTAATTTGGTTTGGTTTTCTAGGAAAACTTTAAAACCAGGAGAAGAATCAATATTGTTATGGCTGAAAAAAAAAGAAAAAAAGAAAAAAAAGAAAAAAAAAGTAATGGAAATTGATTAATTGAAATATTCTAACTGATCTAAATATATTGTCCAAAATAGTTAGTTTTATTAAGGCTGAAAAGGAATAAAGTATCTTTCTCATTTTTGACTACCACCTTCTATTTAGAGGAAGTTCACTAACATAGACCAAATATTTGAAAGTCTGTTATGCTCACAATCCTAAAAACATTTATACAAAATATATTTTAATCATAAACAATGATATACTGAATGTTTCCCAGGTTAACCATGTAAGGCCAAGCCAAAATATTTTCTGCCCACACTGATGAAATGGAGAAGGAATTTTGTTTCCCTTTCTTAAATAAAACACACTAATTCAACAGCTCTACCTAAAAAAACTTGTGAGAAAACACTCCTTTGCTTAAGATTTAAAACCCACAGAGCTTTTAAGAGCAAATAAAGATTGTGTCAGATGCTGCACAAATAACATATTCACAGTGCAGCACTGATCCCTGCTCAGCCATACCTCAGGACAAATAAATAATATGTGGAGATGAAACCTTCAAAGAGTCCCCTACCAAAACCAGGAAATAGCTGATTTTATATTCCTGATATTTCTAAGCACATCACTTAAATAAAATAAACTGAAACTCAAAAGGAGAAAATTTTCTATCTTTTCTTTCACATCATGAAGAAGAAGAGAGGGCAAAATTCCAGTTTTCCAACCCACTGCAAGTCACCTTTAAAAGCACATGATTTTCCACAGTGTTAACTCCTGTTCCTTTAATTAAGAATGATAGGTGCTCAACATCTGGAGAAAATAAGGTCTGATTTAGTGGCTACATTGCACTGGTGGAAACTTCAGACTGCAGGTTTGGAGTTACAGAAAGTTTGAAGTAGATATTTAATCCAGTTGAGCTTCTGAAAGAAATCACATGAAGTGATGTCTAAAGAAACAACATGAGAAGAAGCCTTAATTTCACTTAAATGGTATATTTCCATTTTTCATGGCCATATGCAACCTGCCAGACAGGTCATTCCCTGTATCTCCCCTGTCTTCCATGCCTGCCCTATGTTGTTTGCATTAACTGATCTTTTGTCATTTGTTACATCTCACCATCATATTTTCACGCATATTTTGGGGCAGATTAAATATTTAAAAAAAAAAAAAAGAAGAAAACTCAGATGCTCCAAGAGAGTGAATTAAATAACATGACATCAAAGGTGGTTTTTGCCACTGCTTGGTTGTGGGTTCAAAAAACATCAAGTCCATAAAATGGGCTCGAGGACGTCCAGTGTAAAGATACTTCCAGTGTCTCTGCTAGGGGACACTTTGTCAGTGCATGTGTGTTGGATGAGGCTGGCCAAGTGCTGGAAGTGGGAAAGCAGAGGGAGCATGGGGAGGGTCTTCAGAGCTACACTGTGCTAGATACAATTCCCCACCATCAACACTTGGCCACCTGCACCCAATGAACATGTAGTGAGACTTTCTGCAAGTCAATTCCATTTTGCCTGTGATAGTAAGTGATAAATTACCTGTCTTTATCTCAAGCCAGGAAACTTTACATAATTTTCTCCTCCATCTTCTTGATGAGAGAGAACAGGAAAGTGGCTGAGTGGGTGGCTGGCAGATGACCAAGGTCAACCTATCACAACATGTAAATAATGTACGGTGTCTGCTGTTGAAATGTAGCCAATATGGCTATTCTGGTTTAGTCTGCTCTCTCCACAGAAACGAGCCCTTTCCTACCTTCCTACCTCCCCCCCACCCCCCCAAAAAAAGGAAACAAAACACAAGCAACACAGCAAGAAAAACACCCCAAGTCATTCTTGCAAACTGATTCACAAAAAATGTGTTGTAAACCCATGCTTATCTTCCATATAGTAAAATATATTGAATAAATATAATGGAAGATATTTAGCCACAGGGCAATATCTACAAGTTACTGCCAATAGATTTTGTGTGACTTTGAACATTTTGAAAAAGAGGCAACTATATTCAGACATCATTTTTTAGTATTGTATAAAACTAAGTCTAAAATAAAGTCTTTTCTAAAATATGCAGAGTCCATTTTCTCCCCTAGACTCTTCTGCCTTTCTGTAAAGTATTTCTCATGTGCCTTTTTCCATCATAGTCCAGAAACAAGATTAGGGAAACAGCACTGGAAAAAACTAATCTTCTGATATTTCCAGCCTAAGTAGTAGTCCAGGCCTCTAGACTCGTGATTATCTGAACCACTCCTCCTACTGTGAGTATATAATTTTAGCTTTAAAGAGGGATCCCAGGACTACTGCAGGTGCCAGGAAAAATGTTTCATGTCCTCTCAAGCTCAACAGCAAGCAGAAAGGCTGTGGGGAGGAGGTATACAAATAAACTGAGGTGACAATTTTCAGTTCAGAGAAAAGTTGAAACATCTCAGCACTTTTAAATATTTTTTATAATTTATAAAACAAATAATTTTTATAATTTTTTTTTCCAGATCTTGCTGGGAAAAAAAATTATAACTGCCACAGATTTGTCTTCTGACAGTATTAAGGTAATGGATTTTAACTGAGATTTTTTTCCACTGATGGTAATTTCTATTTTATCTGAGATTTGGGAAGTGGCTTTCTGGGCAGAAAGCACAGTTCAGCAATAGAATGAATCCTGGGAAGGCCATGGAGCAAACTTCATCTTTTAGCCTTTTTGGGATTTGACATTATAGTTCATAAAGAGGGGAAATTGTGGTGTTATTTATTTCATTTAGCATTCTTCCTGTTTCTGATAATTGCAAGGTTTGTTTTGTCCAGACCAGGAGCTTTAAAGGAAAATTTCTCCAGACCAGTTATGGTGCGTAATATTCATTTACATATTAAATGTTAATTGTTATTCCTATTAAAAACAATCTATAATTCAGTTTCTTTAAATTTCTTGGATTCAGTGGAGGCAAAGCACTTTTTCTTACCAAAATTTAAAATATTCCCCCATTGCTGAAAGAGCAGTGACAATTTACAAGCTGCTCAACTACATAATTTGTTGTGCTAGACCAATTTAAAACATATCTGTTGTATAAGAAAAAGCAAGATAGAAAAGAAAAACTATTCTTTGGAAAATTACTTATATAGGATAGGTGTGGAAAAAAGCTTTGGGGCAAAAACTACTTATGTGGGAAAGATATTTAACCCAATTAGATGCTTTTGAAATAGTTAAATGAACCAGAAAGAAAAATTAAATCTTGCATAATTTTATATATGTAAAATTTTCATCTTGAGCAATGAGGAAGTTGGGAGATTTTTAGAAATCTTTAATGCCAAAACATTTTCTTTCCCTTGAAGACTAGTGTTTGAGTCATCTCAAATTTCATCTTTCTTCCAAGAAGAAGACTGAATTTCCTCATCATGGGAAAAGCCTTCCCCACTCCATGACTCCCATGCAATACCAGGTGTACTTGAACTGTTCATAATCCTTTGTCTACCCTGTCCCTAGAAACTACCCAAGAGGGAAATCCCACATCTAACCTAAGCATTCCATTTGAGGGTCTAACTGTCTTCACAGATTTTAAGATTTTATGCAATTGAAACTTATTTCTCATAGCCCTACACAGAGATAATATGAGGCACTGTTTATTCTTCTTCAGAATTAGATCTTTTACACATGTCAAGCTGATTGTCCACAGGGAGAACCCTTTTCTTTTCTAGGTTATTTTTGCCAAGGTCATGTTTCTTCTGTAGTCTTTTAGGTTTATTCTTCTTTCTCTAACTTTCTATTTCTAAGAATTGTGCCCTCTGTTACTTCACAACTGTTCTGACACAAGCTGCCTTTCTGCAATGAATTTCTGTTAAGTTCCTTGAAGGTGGGGTAGGAACTGCTTGACAGGCTGTTTGTCACCATACCAGCTTTCTAAAAGATGCTTGGGTATTTAAAGTCCTCCATCAACACCAAGTCTTTCATCACACCTGATCTCCCAGGCTGGGTGTTCCATGGCAGACTTCAGCATCAGATCACTCCTTCCAGCCTTCTGTTATTGCCCAGAGATTTCAACGGGACTGTCATCCCTTCCATTCGGGACTTCAGAGCATACATGCATGACCATGACACTTGCAGATTTGTAAAAATTCACTAAATCGTTACCAGAAAGGCCTAGCATTTGTCAGGGCTATCATCCTACCATAAAGGGATACAGCTTCAGTATTGATGCCAGCCAGGTTTAGGATTGTATCAACATATGTCAAATTGGAATCCATCTGTTCCGGGCTCTTCCTTGCTACTTAACTGCTACCCAGCTTCCAGCTCCCAGGTACCGCACTGCCTGCCATGTTTATGTGACTCCTTTACATACCAGAGGCCGCTATACTGGTGTAATTTATACATCACCCGGTTTACAACCTCACAAAGTGCCCCGTTATGTCGGAGTCAGGCTGCCTTGTGCTTGGATCATTTTCTGACTCCTGCATCTGTGTAATGTATTCATTTCCAGCCCTGCTGAGCTGTGCTTAGCCATCAGAAAGGTGGTTGTTCCAGGTCATCTTATTGTACAGTTCAGTTTTTTTATATTGACAAAGCTCAAATAAGATAAATATTTAAGCAGGAATGGTGTAGTAACATTTCTTTCTTCATTATAATCGCATAGAAACAAGAGCTATTACCTGTCTTCCCCCCGCCCCCCGCTTAGCTCACTGAAAGCATACATTTCAGTGCCCAGAAAAGCTGCAAAATTTCTTTATTCTCCTTAACGTTTGCACACTAATGTGTGTTATCTGTAAGCAAGTTTATGCCCCTGCTGATTCCCGTGGTTGCATAGTAAAGTATTGTTCTACCTTCAAAGAGGTGGTGATTTACAGACCATAACACACTCCTTTAGGGCCCTGTTAACACAGAACAGAACCCAGATGGGGGTCAGTGAAGTCTAGCAGGATGCAGTGTCCATGTAAAGAGCTGGCAGAAGAGACCCCATCACACAGGCAGATTTGATTTAAAGAACTGATAAATTCAAAATATTTTTACTGCACTATTCTGTGCACAAAGACCCCTTGCCTTTTAAAACAGAGTATATGATATAAATGGAACATCTCCATTCCCCAAATGAGGGCATTTCTTTTTTTAAAAATTAGATCATTTGTAAAAGAATCTTGTTCAGTCATTTATAAATAGTCACCTCTGTAAACCAAGAAATAACCTTGTTTAAAAAAGTACCAACATTGTTGTTCTGTTGTCACCCAATGGTAATTGAAAATGTGTTTCTGTCAGTTTCTCCTAAAACAGAATGTAATTCTTTCTAAGATCTTGATCTTAAATTGGCAAAAAAAAAAAAAAAAAAGGTCAGTGATAAAGGAGCCAGAAGTTGTTACTTGTACTTTGCACTGGTGATATTGCCACTGCCCTTTCTTATAATCTAAGACATTATTCTTACTGGCTCCTGGAGGGCAGCAGTACAATCCTAGTTTTTCATTGTTTTTTCCTCCTGCATTGGTATTGCACACTGCTTTGTACTGCAATGTGAGGACCTGCATTACAAAACAAACAAACGCCCACAATCATATAGGGCCAAATCTTGAAGTCTCACCTTATCTTTCAGATTTGTCATTACTCATACTAATTCAAAAAGGATTTTACCTAAGCAGATCAGAGGACAAATTACGAAGAGCTCTGTGATTAAGACAGGTCTTTATGGTTAGAGTAATAAAAAACCCTCTGCTCCTCTGCTCGTGCTTCACAGATTTAATCTGATTTTGTTTTGTCTGGTCTTGTGGAATAAAATAATAATAGTATTCCTTGCACTGTCTGACTGATCTCCTGTCCTGAGAAAACAAAAACGCCTATGGAAGGAGAACTAGATATGAGTTGAGGCAGCACTGAGAAATACAGCTTTGTAGCTTCTGTACTTGAGGTGTCTCATGGCCTATGAGACAGAGGAAAAGAGGCATCAGCATCATAGTCCGGGCTATTTGCATTGTCATGCCCATCTGCCCCTTGAGCCAGCTCAGGTAACAGCAGAGAAGGTGGTTTATTCCCAGAAAGCCCCCACAGATCCCAAACAGAGCCTTCTAAAAACAGTTTCCCCCTCTGGTGTAAGTACAGACTGCTTCTACAGGCTACAGAGAATGAGTTACAGACAATGTCTAACAAGCAACCATGTAGATCAATCAAAAAAAAAAAAAAAAAAAAAAAAAAAAAAGGGAAGCCAAGGGAAGGATCATTCCAAATCCAACCTAAAAGGGCCAGTTTTACTGGACAATTTGTGGTATATTAGTCAAGTTACAAATTTTAGACTTATAATGTAATGGTTTCTGTTATTATTCTTTTTTTTTTTGTATAATCATAACCTCTGCCTTTTATTTTCCCCTACCTGCCTTCACTACCCCCACACATTATCTAATATTTTTCAAGACCTTTAAATCTTTGCTGACTTTTTTTCTTGATTGGTAGTGGAGGTTGGAGAGTCACTCTTAAAATATTTTACCTCTTCTGTAAAGTTAAGCACTCAAACAGCATGGGACATGATCTGACTTGGTTTGCTATCTCACAGCAGAGTATCATGTAGGCAATAAAAGTTTCTCCATAACTCTACCAGAATATCTCACTTACATAAAAAGGTTACTGCAGGTCATGGGAGTAAGGCAATTCATTCACTGTCACTCATTCCACCCAGGTCCTCTCTCTGCTGGGAGTGTAAAGAGGCTAACTGCATTCCAAAGGAAGATTTTAGATGTGGAGACACGTCCTTTATGCTATAGACTAGGACCGATGGTTCATATCTGTTAGGCCAGCAAAAGAAAGCAATCACATGGCAATGATTTTCAATCACTTCTGGTTCAGGGTTAGATTCAAACAAGTGACCTGGAGGTGAAATGTTCCACATCCCATTACTGATCTTCTAAATTATTCTTCCCCCACAGATGAGGCTTGACACACATATAAAAGTAGATTGTGAGGAATTGCAATAGAAAAAGTGAGACAGTAGCTCATAATAGATGTGGATTTTGTGAGCCCTTTATGCCTAGGCAATATTGTTATGGTACAATGATAGGGCAGAATTATTGATTGCATCTAGTGAGTCGTAACTGAGTAACCACACAGAGCATACTCAGTTTATTAACTAATTCAACTGCTCTACAGTGTATGGCAATTTTTCTTTATATGAAGAAGCAGCTTATTAGAATTTCTATATTTTGGAACTATTTAAAGTAAGGAATAGCTGTGTTGGGGGTTGGATCTGTTTCTTTTGTGTTTGTGGATTTTTTTCCTGGTGGTTTNAGGACTGGAGTACCAGGGGACCCTGCTTGTTTTCTCTCTCCCCACTGGATTTCTCTCCAGAGGAAGACCTGAACACATTTTTCGTCACCATCAGACTTTCCTACAGGACTATTTTCACTTCATAGAACTGCATTTACTGCTCAAGGAGGATTTCATCTGGACTGCTTTCACCGCCCTGATACCCAGGGTGTCAGGTCACATCCCTGACTCTGTCAGGGCATTTTCTGAGGTTTTGTTGTTTCTTTGTTTTTGCTTGTCCCTTAGTGCTATTACATTTGTATTTGTCTTTGCTTTGTCTAATATTCCTAGTAAAGAACTGTTATTCCCACTCCCAAATCTTTGCCTGAGAGCCTCCAATTGCAAAATTATAATAATCTGAGGGAGGGGGTTTACATTCTCTATTCAAAGGGAGATTCCAGGTTTTTTTTGCTGGCAGGTACCAGTCTTTCAAACCAAGACAAGCTGACAAAATCTGCTTCCTCAAAGCAGAATTTATTCCTATTTTTTTTTCTTCTTATAACTTCTCCAGTTACTTACTGATGGATAGAAATATATTTTAGAAAAATTGCTTCTGGGGTGCAACCAAATCTGAAGATGAGAAAAAGTGCTGTATCTCATGAGGGATTTCCTACGAAATAAAGAATGGTAGAAAATGAAATTCCAAAATAAAAAGTGCTATAGAAGACACTTTGTAAAAAATGTTTAGGCAGCTTCCTTCACTCACTGCACAGTTATCCACCTCATTGGAGAGGAATACAAACATTAAATGAGAGATTTGAGGCAAAACAAACACTTCTAAGGACCTGCATTATTCTCCCTCTTCCCTGTCTCTGCCTTTCTGTCTCATGCTATGAGACATTTAGCAGTTCCCACCAGGACTCATACCCTCCAACCCAGCAGCCTCCAGTCATGGACAAAAGGTGCCACTAGCACTAGACCATGACAGACTGGCTCAGCTTCAAACAAGAGTCAACATCTTTGTGTTTGTCCAGGCTTGAAATAGTTTGACTCTTTGAGCAGAGGAACTTTTTGCAGATTTGTGGGGTTTTATGTTTGCCTAAAAGCTAAACAAAACTTCTATTTCATGCAGCTTTTTTTTTTTTTTTTTTTTAGGGGGCGGAAAACCATAAGAAATGAAGATCTAGCAAAGAATTTTTACTTTTCAATTCCCACCTCTGGCAAACAGCTCCTGCAGCAAAGAGAAGGCACACAACAGAGCTGGAGGAGAGAAAGTGCTCTGCTCTAAAAATATGTGACAGTGAGTGATGCGGAAAGAGGTAGACAGGGAAGTGCGTGTTAACAACACTTTCAAGGATCAATCAACTGCTTGCCTTTCTGCATCACTTGAACTGTGGTGTCACTCCTACAGGACTTGAGACAACTGCTTGTTGGAGCACTTACAAAATCCAGCAGTTTCTCTTTTAAGGGATGAATGAAAAATATCAACTAGGGGAAGAATAAATTGCTTATTCCACATAAGAAAGGCTGGCTGAGTTTGGCATCAAATAAAACTTCCTTTACACAATGCAAGATTGCGTGTGCACTGAGAAACCAGATGGACTGTCAGAATTTAGATCCAAACTGACTTTGAGGTGTACTGGGGTCCTGGTCATACAATTAAGAGGGAATAGAATTCTTCACAGTATTAATCAGTCCAGATATAACTTGAAGTTTGTCCTCTAATACTTATTTAGGATGAGCTAAATAATTTGTCTCTCCACCGACTACAGAAGGAACCTGGACAGCTAACTTGGAATAGACAATCAATTTTTGATAGTTCACATTCGGGGAGGTGGAACCGGCCTGCAGTATATTTCATATAACCAGTATCCTACTAAAATTTATTTTCCAGAGTTAAATTTAAAGAGTGGAGGAGGAGAATTTTGCCAGTAAGGCTTGAAAATAGACAGACACTTAGCAAGACAGAGACAAAAATTATGTTCCTGCCTGAAGGTGACCCAAGGGAGAAGGCTTGCATTCAGCAGCAGCCAGATTGTATTTGGGGTGGGGGAGAGGGAGTGGAACAGGAGGGAGAAACGGCTTTTGAAAGACTTATTCCATATGTGGCTGAATAATAGAAAGTATGTCAGGAAAAACAAAAACCAACCAAACCATCAAAGCTACCCTACTCTGCAGCTGACTCAGTGAGGCACTGGAGCCTTTTAAGCCCAGTTTGCAAAGATTCAGCCGACCACATCTTGGACAGATCCACAGTAAGCAGTTTACATCTCTCATGCCTAAGCTAAACTTAAATCTGACATAAACATACCAGTGTTTGTCACTCAAATGCTGCCACTAGTAGTGCTTCTCCTAGTAGTATGGCCTCTATGGTGTTATTCAGCATCATTGTTTATCAAAAAATAAGGATGATTAAAGAAGAGGATAGGAAAAAGTTTATGAAAAGCACCATTGAATCTACTCAGTCACATAGGGGATAAAAATACTTAAATGTCTGAAAGACAGTTATATTGCACAATTGGTTTAATTGCTCTACATATGAGAAAACTGTAATTTACTTAGCAAGGAAATGTTTATATGTCAGAGTCAGGATATCTCTTGAGCTGATAATATGGAGTAAGAAATGCATAAGCTTTTACAACTACAGGAAAGAAGACTAGTAATAAGAAAGCAGATTAAGCTTTTACAACTGAGAAACTATCTCCCAGCTACAGTACACCATTGCTGTGAAACAAAAGTGCACCATGATGGTTCTTGTTTTCTAGAGACTGACACCATTCATGGCTGCAGACAGGAGAGGAAATGCAGCAACAGAAAGCTACCTGTGATATACTGGCCAGGAGCCACTATTCACACGTTGAGCTTCTGCCTCTATTCCTGCCAAAGCATTGCAGGGTTGGACTGGGAGATTTTATGAACAACTTTTGAATAACTTCAGCTTTTCCTTCTATACTGTAGAGTTTGATAGTGATTTTGGCACTTTTGTGCCTGGCTGGATAGGTTTTGTAGAAGGGAGGAGAGGACAAGTTTGACAACTTTCAGGCTTCATTAAGCTCAAAGATTAAACTATGTGCAAATCCATGGACAATGCGGCTGAATGTTGACTTGCATCTGTGTACTGGCATTGCTATTTGTAGTCAGTCAGCTTCGGAACAGTCTATTCAAATTCCCTTGAGTAATCTGCTCAAGGAAAAGCTAAATACTTGAAGTCAAATCTAATTACCTCTGTGTAGAGTGGCTATCTAGCCAGCACCGTTCATTTTTGGTCAGTCTTGGATGTTGTCACACCATTTCTTTTAGTGTCCAATAGCAAATTGATGAAATATGCAGAAGCAGGGAGATTAAAGCATATGTTCAAGATGTTATACCTCATATGCTCGCCACTGACATCTTAATTTTCATGTTTTTGAATTTTGTGATCTTGTTCACCATAACCAGCATACAGATATATGAAGAACTAATGCTTGTTTATTTCCAACTGATGTATTTTAGCTGAATTACAAGTAAGCACCAAAAATCGTTCCTTTAGAACATTGTGATATGAAATGAGAAAGTGAAAGTACAGACCAGTTCTGTGCACTCTCATAAAGAGATGTATCCTGTTACACAAACAGTGGGGACACTGTTTCTCAGTAGAAACTGGAGGGTCTGCTGAAATAAAAGCGATTTGAGCAACCAAGGGGATTTTTTCAAGCCCAGGAGTTGAAATATGTTATGCTGCCATGTCTTTGCCTAATTCTGGCTCACAGAATTTGCAGAAAAGCAAGCAAAGTGTTTGTCAAGATCACAAAATACCTGGAATTTAAGAGCTCAGAAAGTCTCAAAAGTCCAGCCTCCTCCTTCCCTTGCTATGTTGCTTGCTGTGAAAAGAAAAATATTGGAAGGTTTTGAGAGGCTCCCCAGATTGACGTCTGCTGTTCGATACCCACCTAATGAGCTGCTTAACAACTGTTACCAAAATTAATGAGTCAAGTCACAGTTGTAATTACCATATTGCAGATCACAGTATTATATTAGATTACCATGGACTTCTACTTAGGAATATTTACACCATGACGACTGTTTAAAATGTGCTCCAGTGTTTCAGCAGATTGCATTGCCTCATAGCCCATATTTTTTAGGCTAGGCAGGAGTCACAGGAGTCTTATCATGAATTCTTTGGCTCCAGCTTCTAGGGATCAATGAAGAGCCAATCTTAATGTTAAGAATATCCAGATATTGAAAAATGCACAAATGTTAAAAAGACCTTAATTGTACGTGGGAGCATGCACAGCAAAGGAGCAAGTACCTGGGTGATGAAAACAGTAATCTGAGGCCAGAAGCAAATGCTTCACTATCAGGATATATTAGTACAACTGGGCATAAATTATTCTGATTTAACTCCTACTTCAGGAGAGAAGCTAAATGCTCAGAATATAGTGCTCCAGCAATTTAGGATAACCAAGCACAGTTTCCTTACAGAGAGCCATGCTTTCTTCTCGGCAGAAAGAGGTAAGAAACACTTCTACATAGCAACATCCTATACATTATCTTGAAAAGGCTGTAATTTTACCTTCCTCCTATTTCACTCTCTGCTAATGAGAGATTATAAAAGATAGATAAACATTCTTGGCTTCATGAAATCAGACGATGTGAAAGTGGTCAGGGTTCTTGCACATTTGGATTTATCTCCTATTTGTTTACCATTAACAAGGGTTCAATAGGTTGCAAAATGTGTATGTGTGAGTACAAATATATATGTATATACAAGGCACTTGAACAAGTACAGGAAACCAGCTGTTCAAGGGTTGCCAGCGTCCACTAAAGCCAGGTATCACAACAGGGAAATGTTTCCTGGAACCTCTCCTCCATCTGCCCAGTCCTATTCACTCTTCTGCAGCCCCCAGCACCTCACTGTGTTTATGGAAGAGGGCTTGCCCATGCTGTCTCCTGCTCCTGTGCAGATCACTGGCAAGCTACAAAACTGGGAGGCGCATACATGGCCTGATGGATAACTTAGAGGGACTTGCAATGAATGAGCACTTGGAGAACTTACCTTTGAGTCTTGAAAAGGCAATTTCAGAATGGCTGGTCTTGGTTGCCCCATTTCCTGCTCCAAAGAGAGCCTGTTAGGACAGACAAATGAGGCAAGTCAATAACATCCACCCAGACAGGATATATTGAGCCAATTCAAGGGTAGGTGGGGAGCAGCTGCGGTCCTGCCTGTGAAATACTACAGTCGTTGCCATTGTGCAGTGACTCATCAAGCCCCCTTTATTTACACCTTCATATAAGTGCTGGCAAACACTGATTTATGTGCTGAAAGCTGAGACTGGGGTATGGCCATGTTAAAGAAAGAAACACAAGCACATAAGTGCACAGACCAGCAACTTATCTTCTGTTTGTCCAGGAGAATTTTAAGCCACAAAGACCTGAAACAGATTGACCTTTTATTACTTTTGAATTGAGGACAGATTTCCACTTTAAAGGCTCAATTACATTGCTGGGCTTGTTTGCTTTTTATGATTTTGGAAGATGCCATGGTAGCTTGAGCAATGAAATAGAGCTTAGGCTCTATTATGTGCTGAATTTCAAGTCCTGAATTGTAGTTTACAATTTTAATCAATTTGGTGCCTGAAAAATTATTATATTTACATTTGAAGTGCAAGGTTATAAGGACTGATATTTGACAACATGGTTCAGATTTCTGCCTGGTTTTACCTCTTGGAGAATTTGGAGTTATACTGAGAAGTATGTGGTTGTTGGTCTTTATGGAGGGTTTGACAGATAAATGATTTCAACTATAAATAGTTTCTCTTCTGTAAAATCCATTTTATCCAGAATTTTTGAATGGGATATCTACTCTGATTTTACTAGGAGAAATTTAATTATTTGGATGACTAGACAGAGACTCTTATATGTTTTCTCTCTACCTGCAGAATTGCTTGTTTTAGTTGCCTAGTGCTTTAATAATCTATTGACCTCATCAGGAAAGAGAAACCTAAAGGTCATTCTCAGTGTGGTTATTGGAAGGTTCTGAGACAGATGCTTTATGTAAGGCAGTGCCAGGGTGCAGCAAAAATGTGTGTGTTGGAACCAGTGTTAACCACTTTCTGTGTGTTTTAGAAGTGTAAGAAAGCATCAGTAAACATTATGTGTCCAAGTCTGCATTTGAAACCATGACTGTCCAAGAAATAGGTTTTTTCTAACTGAGGAGCTTTCAGATCACTGATTAACATATGGACTGTTGGATGAGAGAAATCAGATTTATTTCAAAGTATTATTTAGTAGATCCCTATAAGGAGAGGGAGTGTAAGAGAAAGGGAAGGAAGGGAAAAAGGGAGGGAGGGAGGGAGGGAGGAAGGGGGGAAGGAAACAAGGAAGGGAGAGTGGGACGAAGAAAAAAAATGAGGGATGGAGGGAATGAGGGATGAAGGAAGGAAGGAAGGAAGGACTAGTCAGTGTATGTTATATCCCTGTTTTCACCAGTTTCTCCCTTGGAAGAGTGTGGGGGGAGGCATCAATAATTTTTGTATCAGTATATTAATCTATTCATTGGGTCAGAGGAATCTATGGTATTTTGTTATGTGACAGCAAGTGTACAATGAGATTTAAGAATGTGGAGCGGCAGATGCTCTAAAATATATAATTCATAGACACTCTACAAGGATGCCTGTCCTTTGTTTTAGAGCTGATCACGCCTTTTTTTTTTTTTTTATTTGGGGAGAAAAGGTTAACAGTTTTCTGACCAGGCATTCTGTGTCACTGAGTGCAAGAAAATCTGGCATGTGAATCCTTAATTTTATTTTTAGGCTCCTAATTTGTTTTCCCATTTGAGGATATCTTCAGCTGAAATCGTTGGCTGCTGATCACTTGTTTTTTTCTCCTGCAGTGAATGTAATTGGACACTCTTAACCGTAGCACAACAGTTTTAAATTACACAGAAAGTAAACGAAGGCTGCTAGATTAAAGAGAAATCTCTCAATAGATTTGTGATTAACTTGCAACTATAATAAGAAATTACATGAAAATAGAAATGAGTAGGAAAGGTTAACCAGCTAAGACAGGAAATTATTTCAACAGCAGGGGGGGTGAAAAAGAAAGGAAAGATAGTCTCTTTACAGATATACTTCTGAGATCAGCTGTTTCTCAAGAGCAATACACTAGAGCTAAGAAAATGTGTCTTGTAGGACTAAAAGATACAGTTCAGATTGGGAATCAGGATTTGTGTTTTGGTTCTCATCACTGGCTTTCTGCCTGCTCCAACGCCTCAATTTATCTTCCTTCCTGTTTAGCCTATAAACACATTAGGAGTTTGTATAATGCTTAATGACACGTTCTACAGACTGGAAGATATATATAGAACTGGACAACAGATAAAATTTTCCATTCTCACATCTCAGCCTTGTACTCACTTGGGCAATGATTGCTCAAGGTGGCAAAATGTACCAGAGATGAACATCAACATGAACATATACCCAGTTTTATGAACACAAGGTTGTGTGTGACTTTTAATTAAAAGCAGAACATGTGTCCGCACATAGTTCAGAGTAATTCAGTGCTTTTGTAGGGACCTCCCTTGTGAAAAAGGAGGAGAGATGAGAAGAGAAAAAAATAATGAATGGAATCTCTTCTTGGTCAGATTGTCTGTTATTCTAATAAAAGGTCAGGTTACTGTTTTTTTGACAGATAAAGGCAGTAAGATGAAACTCTTTCAATTTTCACAAAATTTGTAGAAATAAGCTCACTTCTTCACATTATTAGTCAAATTTGTTTGAAGTAGTCAATAGGCTTAAAAGTTATCAGGAAACAAACAATGTCCTTTGAGACAATACACTCAGTGTTTCTACAGGGTTTGCTTTTAGGGAAATCAGTTTAAAAAAACCCCACTCTCATTACTTCAAATAACTTAGCTTGCACAGTTTGTAACATGTATTCCAGATGAGCCAGTCATCAGAATATGTGTCCAGTTCCTGCTCTGTGTAAACAACAGTTGAAGAATGAATAATATTTTATTTTGAGACTTGGAAGATCCTTCTTTTATAACATGGTGACCCATTAAAGGTCAAATTTATACCTACTGCAGTTCTACTAAAGGGAAAGGAATTGTTTCAGAGGTGAGTTTGCCTTATAAACGCTCACAGACTTATCTCAGATGGGCCAGCTGTCTACCTTGCCCTGAGTGGTTTTGATTTCTTGAATCATCTCATGACTCTCTCTTTTAATGGCTGCCTTTTTTTTTTTTTTTCTCATACCACAGTACTGGCACTACAGGTCCTTTCTTGGTCTGAATAGAACTATAATAGTAACATGAATCCAAAATAAATGGTCATTGCCCTATAGTACATTACATGAAGTCAGACAACTACTCTTTACCCCTTACAGCCCCTGTGAACTCAAGGAGGTCACAAAGGGATAATAAAGCAGTATTTGGCGTGTACGGCTTTACGGGTTTGCAATAAAGAGTAAAATAATGTGGGGCTTCATACTGCAGGCATGTTGCTATTGTACCCATTTCTCCATGTTAAAAATAAATAATTACTTTTAAAAGAACAAGCTTTTTTGTATGATCCTAAAAATGGAAAAATGAACCAGGACACAGCTACTGTCTGTGCAAAATAGATCTGCAATGCCCTTAAGTTTATTCTTCACTTTTTGAATTGTATACTTCAGTTCTTATGTTCTGCAAGCATTTCTTTGTTTAAGAAAAATGGATTTCACTTATTTGCCTTAGAGCAAATTAGACATTAAGTTTTCCTCATGTATTTTAGAGAAGGACCATAATGGAGGGATTATATTAAGAAAGGGAACAACCATTTCACAAATCACTCTAGATTATAGCAGGGGTTTTCTTGCACAAATGCTCTTTCATTACTAATCTTCATCATCTTATCAGCACTTCATCAGGCTGATCCATAAGGCTCCTGCTTAGGAAAATCAGAAATTTTGTGCCACCAAAAGCTATTGTAGTATTAAGGTGTGGGCAGATGCCTTCTGAGGCTGGGCTCAGACAAGAGTCCTGTATGAACAGGCATGAAGACTGAACTTTTCTCCCCATAAAACACATCTTGTGGTCAAGCTGGAGCCAATACAACCATCACTCTACCAACAGAAGTGTAAGATCTGAGAACTTCAGACTACAGATCCATCTGAAGGGGACCAAGGGCTCCAGATGTGCAGAGGGAAAGAATCACCCCTCTCAAACTGATGGCAGTGCTTTTCCTAATGCACTCTACCACTGGCCTTTTTTATCAGAAGGGCACACTGCTGGCTCATGGACAGCTTGCTGTACAGCATAACCCCCAGGTCCTTCTCTGCAAAGCTGCTTTTCAGACAGTCAGCCTCCAGCCTGAAGTGTTGCATGGGATGATTCCTCCCCAGCAGGATTTTGCTCATGCCTTTGTAAAACTTCATGAGGTCCCTCTCTTTTCTTCAGCCCATTGAGATAACTCTGAATGGTAGCACAGCCACCCACTGTACCAATAACTCCTCCCAGTTTTATATCATGAGCAGACAAACTGAGGGCGCACTCTGTACTATTGGCCACATCATTAATGGAGATGTTAAATGTTACTGACCCCAGTATCAATCCCTGGGATGCACCACCAGTGACTTGTCTCCCTCAGGCTTTGTAGCAGACTGTCAGGGCTGGCTAAGCACAACTTTTTATCCATTGTTCTGTGATGCCTACTTCTTATCACTTCCTTGTCCTTCACATGCCTGGAAATGGTTCCTAAGATTAGTTGCTCCACTACCTTGTCAGAAATCAAGACAAAGCTGACCAGCCTGTAGTTCCCCAGATTCTTGCCTTTCATGAGCAAAGGAGTGGCATTCACTCTCCTCCAGTTTTCAGGAAGCTTTCTCAATTGGTGCAGCCTGGCAAATACAGTAGGACTTGGGAGTGCAACCCCTAAGGGCCTCTATATTTGCATGTTCAGTTTCTTTACATGCTCTCTAATCTGCTCTTTATCTGCCAAGTGGGTCAGTCTTCTTTGCTTCAGATTTTCCCACTGGTCTTGGGCCTGGGATCATGAAGGATGATCTTACTGGTAAAGACTGGGGTGAAGGAAGCATTGAGGCAGCTGTTACTGGACTGCAAAGCAGGTGCTGTATACAGCTTTCTACAAACAGAATGCCTGTCTCTGGATCCCTTTGCATGACCATCTGTAGAATTGGGCAGATCTTGCTCTATGTTTTAAACATTGAGCTGTCACTGCAGCCAGAAATATACAAAAAAATGAGGAAAGAAAACCAAACAAAAATATTTTCTGGAGTATCTGAATGTTCCATCTAAACCATATAAATGTATCTCAGTGTTTGCATTTGGTTTCTGGCCAGTGAACTCACCTGCCAAAGCAGCTTTCAGTGTCCAAAACCATCTAGCAAATGCCTTTCATAAGCATGGTAGCTCTTCAAGAGAGGTAACACAAATATAGAGGAACTGAAATAAACCCACACTAACCTTAGGCAACAGAAGGGGATATAATATTCTTGTGTCATGATGGGAATGAACAGCATCCCCCAACAGAAACCAACGTTCTTCCATAGGATTTTGAATCTGAAGGACGGATCCCAGCCAAATGGAAGATTAAAAATTAATCAAGTAAACCTCAAGATTTTAAGATGATACAAAAGCAGATGGAAAACCTCAATTTTACTTTACAAGCTGTGCTACTCCCTAATCAAGTCACATTAGCACATTCATGCAGAGGAAAATGCAATCTTTTGAAACAATTCAAAGCTTCCAGAATTGTTTTGTGGACCCTCAGTCATCTTCCTGCTATTCACAGGCATCCTGTGCCTATAGACTTCTCAAATGTTGCTCTTCAGAGACACTTGCCTGGCTCTTGGCTAGAGCATCTCTGCATTGCTAACAAGCAGACTTCCTTCCACACAAGGTGCTGTACTCTCATCTGATTCTGTTTCCTACCATCCGTCCATTCAATCACATCCTGCTTTGAACTTTTGCCCTTTTTTACTCTCTATGCAGGCTTACAATCCTTAGACATAAAAATACATAGATATACTTACGTTTATCTCCCACAGCCAGAGCAGCCTCAGGGATAGCGATTTAACGGCTCCTGTTCTGAGGATAAAGTTGTTTATAAATATGGATGTAACTGGGCATACCAGTGGGAGGCAACTACAGAGTATCCCCAGGTGTCTCTCTAGGAGATCCAATTCATTTAGTAAAGCATCCTTCTAAATGCATACACACACTCACACACGTATGCACATACACACAGCAGCTCCTTAAATGGGCACAAAACATGGATCTTTTCCACTGATACAAAAAGTTGTTAGAATGGTGAAAGAGTCATAGATCCTGATTAATTTGGCCTGTATTGCTATGTTCCTTCCACAGGAATATAAATAAACACGAAGGGAGGACCATTTCTTCTAAAAAGCCTATTTCTTGTGAAATAAGGAGGCTGCATCTTTGGAGGAAGCTGACTGGATGGGACTCCTTTCTCCATTCAGTTCTCAGAGGTTTGCTGCAGGACCTGGTAAACAGGACACCATGGAATTTTAGCCAGGCAAACCACCCAGTCCAATATGTAAAAACCTAAGACTGCAGTTAGTATCTTCTGCTAATATTACAGTGTTTCTTTGGGCTGTTTGTCAGAAGTGGAATCCTTCATTGCTCTTAATCCATGACACAGTGGGCAAAGTTCCTGCTGGCTGCTCCAGAAGGGGTGGTGGGGCTGCAGGCAGCAGGAGCAGCTATCACTGCAGCAAAACATACACTTTAGCCTGCAACTTTTGCTTAAGTGGGACAATTTGGTGGTGTGACAAAGGGGTTTTCATCCTAGAGTACAGTTGTGAATGCCACTGTGTGCTCAGATTAGATAAACAACATTACAAAAAACTATGTTTGTAAAGATAACTGATGAATGAGAAACCAGCTAGTGACATAACCTTTCAAATGATCTAAATAACCGATCAAGTTCAGAGAGGAATAACCTTTAAAAATCATTAGATTTTGTAAGCAGATGAAAAAATAATTAACTTCAAATTATGCATCCAGACAATAATGTGAACTGCAGATTTCAAAGTCAGAACAACTGTAGTTACAATGGCAAGCAAATACTGCTTAGAAAACAAAGACATCAACAACTGATTTTCAGGTGAGCCATTCAGAGCCAGACCAGCATGTTTGACTTCCTTTAAAGATAGGACACTGAAAAACAGGAGGTCCAGTACTTTACCTTTCTCTGTCCATTCTGGAAATGTTCCTTTCTGAGCCTCTGAATCACTGGCTTTATAACTGTTTATATGATAGTTATTCCCAAGATGATGCAGAGCAATTTACCGACACTGGAAATCAAGTCAAATCATTGCCGTTATTTAACTGTATTTATAAAGGGCAGTGTTAAAATGATAGTAGAGAAAAAGAGGAAAATTGATGCCGAATCCCAATATTTTCTTTTGCAAATGTTGATAGGTACATATAGACACGAGTGAAAGAAGACAAACCTGAAAAGGTTTCTCAAATCAAAAGAGGACACAAACACTTATATGAGGCAAAGGGGGTGGGAGGAAACACATCCTTTTGCAAAGCCTTGGTAAATGGGCAAATGACTGCTGAAGAAACCTTTCTTTCTGTTAGGGGAGTCTGGTAGGACAGTCAAAGATAGATGAGGAGGACAAGAGAAGGGCCTGATAAAGGCCTGGATAGAGAACCTGAATGAGTCAAAGAACACCAGTGGCATAGGGATGGCTGAAAACCGGCAGCTGGGAAATAACCTAAAAGTGGCCTTAACCTATACAGAAATAAGCTGCCAAGTACTTTCCTCAGTTTTGCCAGTGAGTTGATACTGTGGAAGTGTTCTCATTCCTGGCTCAGCTGTGATGACCTCTGGCCAGTGATAAAAGATTGCTCACTTCACTGTCTCATCTGGCTTGCAGAGTGAGAAGGATGGAGACTCCATATGAGATCTAAGATTCTTCTGCACAATAAGAAAGCAATTTCAGACTTTGAAAAAATGAAAAAAAGAAAGCCAGAGGAGTTCTTGATTTCCCTCCTATCAGTTGCTCTGGTATCTAAATTATCTTCTAGATTCTGTGTCCATAATCTTTATGTGGTACTACAGAAATGTAGAGCAATCTTTCTTTACCTGAGAGTGGAAATTAATGTCAGTATAAAGAGAACAACCCTTCCAGGATTTACTGTACTCCAAGGACTTGGTCAGCTGTGTAAATTTGTTCCATTATGAGTAGTTTCCATATCACTGCAATATATTGATGGATGTGTCTGTAAGATTAAAATCTGCTGTTAAATCAGTGTAAAGCTAGCACAAGGCAGATACAAAGATTTCGTTTTTATATCTGCCTTGGTATCTAAAATGTTTCTGCATTCAAAATCTTGCAGCATGCCAGTATCTATTTTGGGCTATATTTACATGGAGGGCATAACCTGCTCTCAAATTTCAGAAAAGGACTTAAAAAGTCATGTGGCTGCATAAAAGATTTTTAGCAGACGTAAAGTTTGGGTGCAATGCCTGAAACCTTGCATTCCTTGACAGATAGGCCAGGAGTAAGGTGCAAATTCCTAGCTTTCCAAAGCACACCATTTGGTTGGACCTGAAATAGGATGGAGATTCTCCTCTTACCACATGAAGGTGAGCTCTGAAAACTAAATTTCAATGCACAAGCTGCTCCACCTGTCCTTCTGCCCATCTTACTTAATCCCATGATACGCACTTCCAAAAGTTTTCTAGGGCCATTTTTGTTTGTCTCCAGTCACTCTCTCCAAAAGTGGTCAAAGGAAATTCTCAGAAACTTTTGATACTATCTGCACCCAAGGCCAGCACAGGCAATGAGAGGAAGAGCTGCCAAATGGCATATTTTATGACACCTTAATCCACACTCTATAATAATGCAGGCAACTTTTTTTTCCCCCAGTAATGGACCACTTATTTATTTATTTTGTCTTCATTGTTTTTAAAAGACCATTAGGAAGGCTTGCCTGCATTTTCTTTAGAGATTAGCAGAAAGGGAAGGGTAGATGCTTATCACCCACCACCTGGAGAGACTAAACATACAAAAAGACATGAAGTTGAGACACAGACTTGTAAGGCTTGATTCCCTGCCAAAGCAGAGCTGGAGCACAATAACTCAAAGTCATGCCAAAGTTGAATAGCTACCTGCTAGAATATGAGCTAGAAATGAAAGGAACACCTGCAAAATAAGACCAGGAAGGTGCGGGGAGGAGTTGCCCTTGAAAGGGAGGCAACAGAAACAGGCAGCAAGAGACTATACTGACTACTAAAGTTTTCAAATAAATTAGCCTCGAAGTCATGTTTGAGAGTTCCACATGGAAAATACTTCTTGTAAATAAAGCAAGAAGGGGAACCATACCACAATCAAAATTGTTGATCCTGATTCTCGTCAGACTGATAATTTGATGTTCATATTTCATCAGCATTTCCAAAGACGGCAAAACAGCAGTAATGAATTCTTGCTGCCCCTGATTATTTCCAGATGCTGCCATTATCCATTAGTACTTCCCCATTCACTAACAGTTCAGATAAAACACAAACTGCAAGTATAAAATACCATGGAGTTATCAAATTTCTAAGAAATTCTATGTATTGGTATCCATGCAGCAGCTCCTCCCAGGTCCCTCTTCTACCTCATAATTTTCATAGATTCATTTATTGTGTAGGCCACTTACCAGTATGTGCTCCAGACTGTTTCTAGATAGACTGAGATTGAGATAATGAAAAACTAGTCAACTGGAATACCAGCACAATGTTATCTATTACTTGAAAATAACTAAGTCATCATTCATATTGCATGCTCACATTTGTATTTACCAGCAGATATCTACCTCTCACATTCCTTATTAAACAAAGAAATACAGGTCCAAGCTGGATTCCCTAGTCCTATATAAGTGACTCTGAGAATTAAAATTGAGGTGCCAAGTTTAAGTGCCCATTAACCAAGCTTAGTGTGCTATGGAGATAAAGGACAATTCTGAAAGAATTGATTGATGTTGAGAATAGCCTTTCCTTCCTAGGTTGTTTTGCAATACAGAAGCAGAGCTGAAGTAAACAAAACTAAAAACATAGGAACATTTTACTCAAAAAAAACCCAAACAAGCAAACAAAAACAGAAAAAAGAGAAACTTCGTGGCAGTTCTGGACAAGGAGATGACACTCACTGGCTGCACTTTGCAATTTCTGTAGAAGTTTTCCAGTTAAAGATAATTTAGGTTCCTTATAGACCACTTAAAATATATAAATAAATGTTAGGGAGGCAGAAGCAGGTCTGTGGCAAATCCACTGAATCTCTCACAGGCGGGTTCACATGGAAACTAATCTCCATAATACTAATAATGCTGATTTTGTTACTGTTTATATTGCCTTAGCACTTAGAAATTTGCCTAGATACTCCTTTTAGCAGGCATAAACTAATTTTTCTTGTATCAAAAAATTGCCATCTTTAATACCTTTCTTGAAGGATGAAACATCTGAAGACAATTTGAACATGAAAGTTTCTTTGTTCCACAGAAGAAAGAGAAAAAATGGTAGTACTTAATAGCCAGCAAGGGATAAAATCCATTGTCCAATGCATATTACAGTCCACACCTTTTCCTCCGCCTGAAAGTGAATACCTGAAATAGAGTGTTTCTCTGATGGCCATCCACTAGGACCACAAGAAACTCCACCATCCAATCATCATAATAAAATTAATGGTTTTAAAAAATAATGTATGTTTATTACACTCTATAAAAGAGGATTAAAAAATCCAATTCTATTAGTAACAATTTTTACCTTCTCTTTCAGTTTACTTTCTTTATATTTATGCCCTTGCCCAGTATCACATTTAATTGCAATAAATTGCTCCAAAATTAGTGCAGATGAGTGTCTGATAAAGTTGGATTCTATACCTGACTGGAACTGATGTTGCCTAGACCTTGGGAAAAAAGGGTGCATATGTTACATATATGTTTTATTTACATTTTGAAAAGAAACGAAAAACAAAAAATGTAGTCTGAGCTTGACTGCAGAGCTTTTACAGTGGATTCAGCTTCAGTGATGTATGAGTCTCCTGAGCCAATTTCGAGACTGCTCAGTCCCCTTCCCTTTATCTTCATGAACTGTGTCCTAGTGGGCTGAAAAACACAGTTATTTTAGGCACTTCTCACATTTCTAGATGAACCCGTTCTTCAATCAAAGATGATGAAGTGAAATGAAATTATGAAAGGCAGAAAACATAGAGCCCAAAGTGTGACCTAGGAATCTTAATTTTCCTCAATCATTGCTGTAACAGAATGCAAGTCTGCAGCAGCGGGGGTGAAATTATAGTACATATTACCATGCTATGCCAGATAAATTATTCTCTGCAGCATGGTTATTAAGTGATAGATAAATAACTAACACTGCAGGACTGATTGACAAAATATAAGTGACCTGGAGCTAAGCAGGGCACTGTGGAAATAACATTGCAGTGCCACTAATATTTTAATACTGAAATGAGATTTTCCAAGGCAGAAAAATCTTAAAATAGTATGTGACTAAGCCAGCTACAAGTTAAACAGGTACTAAGAGCTCTTCAACTCAGAATGCCTAGCTTCATGACATGTCTCATGTGAACATTTTTTAAATACAAAGTTGGGAACTGGTGCATGTTTTCTGTCTGAGGAGGACATTAAAGACTCCTCAGACAGAAAATATGAGAGAGTGATTGGATATTTTTTCCATCAAAACAGGTGTTAGTAGATAGCTATCTTAAACAATAGCTTCAAAGACAATGTAGGACATGGGCTTAGAGGTTATTCAGTGACATGATGTCATTCAGGTTTAGAAACAGAGCTAATAAAAAGAGAAATGACTCAGATTATTGTCAGAAGGAACCCAAGAAATTACTGACTATATGGGTTCTCTGGAGAGCTTCCTCCATTATTTCTACAGCTGGAACCTGCTTCATTTTGAACATTTCTGTGCAAGACACTGTTGTCATAGAATAACTTGCAACTTACTATTTGTGATCTTTTTCAAATTTACCAAATGCCTGCTATCAGTCCTTGTGACATGTTTGTACAAAGGCTGATGTTTGCCTGGAAAGGAAACAGTTCTGTCCAGGTCATCCCTAGCAAAGAAGAAAATATTTATACAATCAAAAATAAGGGCACTCTCAGAGTAGGATTTTTGACAAAGCAAGCTAGCAGGGTTAACAGCAAGAAGAACACCAGCTTTTTAGAAACTGAATATCCATCTGACAATGGGAAAAAAGCTGACTGGGAAAGATGCAACATATGCTCGTTCCAGAGGGAAAGTCATGATGAACCACAATCATGAAAATACATAATTGCACCAGAAAACAAAAACAATATGTCATGAAAGAGATGTGAAAAGCATGCATGCTCTTGATCCAGATTTGTATATATTTTTCTGCTGAAAAAATTTCTCCTGGAACCTTTCTATAAGGTCTTTCATTCACAATGTGTTGTAGAAGGAGCAAGCGATTTATCTGGGTGCCTATGAAGCTGGAGCACAGCAAAGTGAATTACTGCGGAGACAGAGGCAAACCAGCTTTCAAGCCTGTGGCAGCTGAACAGAGGTCTCTGACCTCATAAAGGTGTGCTACACATAGGATCTTATACCCAGATAAGTGCTCCAAACAGCATTCCAGCCCCAGGCCTGGTGAGGAAACTTGGCCAGTGTATAGCTATTACAGCTGAGGAAATGAGACAGTATTTTGATAATGCTCTTGATTTCAGGGAAATGCCTGCTTGCCTGAGGATCTTAAAATATTCCATGAAACAGCATTGACATGATACTTAGAATGACAGGCCATTTTTTGCCTTTGTGCGTGTGTCACTACCCTCGTCAAACAGAGTATATCATAGGCAAAGCCAAGTTGCAAGAAGCTGAATGATGGTTGTGTGAATCATGTGGATATTTAAAATCAAATTAAGTCTGTCTAATTAAGTATCCAGGTAATTTAATACAGAACTCCAGTAGAACTAAGTGATTCCTACAATAGATTAATAATGTGTATCTCACTAGAGAAAGCTCCTCCTACACACAGTCATGGCCTCTAATCTTTCCTAGATGCAGAGCAAACTGAAAGAGAAAAAGAGAGAAAGGCAGAGAAAAATGGAGGCAATTACAGAGACCCATCCATGAAATAATATGAATGTTCTGGTTACAGACAAACAGTCAGGGCAATCAAGAGGGATCAAGCTGAAGACCAGATTCAGATACATCTAGTGGGACGCTGCCAGTGGGTGGAGGAAGTCACAAAATAAAACAGTGTAGCTAGCTTACTGTCTGCTTAAGGCAGAACAAAATGCTAGCATGTGACAGTAAACACAAAGAGATTGAAGAAGATGGCTCTCTGGAGAAAGGCCCTTGTCAGAACTTTTAGAACACAAGAAAAAGAAAGGCAGATTTTTGTTTTCTTGTTTTCAAGTCAATTTTGAAACTGAGTGTAGCTCTGTAGGGAAGAGAATTGCTCCCTGGGGGAATTAGGAAAGTTGTAGAGTTCAAACAGAATGAAGAACAGGGGAGAAATCAATATATTTTCTCTAGAGGATTGCTTTCAGTAGTTAGTGCTCTCTAGAATCAAGGCAGAAATTAAAAAACAAAACAAAACAAAACAAAAAACCAAAAGTCTCCCACTACTAAATTCTTAACTATTAAAAAGAAAAATGACAAGGCCTCAATCATGTGGCATTGAGGCTTCTGGAGTTTTGGACTAACCTTGCTATCTAATATTTCATGACAAATCTGTGAAATTCCTTGAGGGGATGCTCCTTCTTTCCTTTCATCCTGCCTCATCATCCATCAGTTTATTTGTTTGCTCTCTGCTTGCTCTCCTGTGTCCACAGACGAAGCACTGCAAGGTCAAGTAATCACCTGGTATCCTATTGTATGTGCATATTCTATCTAGCATAACAGGGCTGATTTAAGGTTGGATGGCACTTTCTGACCTTTAAAATGGAAGACATTTTTATCCTAACCAGGGAAACCCCAATATAAATAATCCAGGTATCAAACCCCAACTATTTAATACTGTCCCTTTAGATCTTTTTCAGTAACTACATTTGCTTGCAGCAACCACCCAGGAGGTATTCTCCTACTCTCTGCATAACACTGCAAAGCACAGAGCTTACAGTTCTGCCCTTAATTGGTAGTGGCATAGTTAGAAACACTGATGGTTCTGTAAAGTCTTGCATGCAAAAGAAGATCACTGCTGTCTTTAATGTTCAGGTTCTCTGAAATGTCAGGTGTTTGCCTTTCATTTTCCCCCTCCTGCCTTCTTCATATCTCTCTCTCCAAATAAAATCTTCTCAGGAAAAAAATCATAATCAGCTGGGAGCAGGTGGTTTTAAGCAAAGCAAATGATCTTTTCTGCTTCACTGGACTATCTCCTGCCCTGCAGTATGGGAGAAATCCCAGAACATGCATGCCAGTCTCAGGGAGCTTCCATCAACCAGGACCATTTCTGAAGGACAGCAAATTGTTAAGAGTTCCAAGATGAAAGCTTAGTGGGATAACTCAAAATTAATATGACATATTGCACCCTCTATTGTTGCTGTGCTGTCCTGAGCAGACAGCTCCAAAATCTTATGGAAGCAGCTACTGCCATGACAATGGTTCAAAGTTGCTTTCCTTTGCCACCAAATGAGGAAATGAAATGAGAGTAAGGAAATGTTATTATACCTCAAATCTTTGGTGTAGACAATCTTTCAGACCAGTTTCTACAGACACACATTGAAAGAACCTGAAAGCAGATTTACAAAGACAAAATTGCTTTAAGGGAAATGTTCATTCTGCAATCCCTACTGAACTGTACATGTCTTCAGTGACTTTGCATCCTTCATGATATGCAGGCTTTGTCTTGAGTTGCCATATGGACTCGGTATGGCCAGTGTATTCCATTTGTGCTGCATTGAACAGGACCATACCCATACTGAGCAGAATCTAGGCTGCTGCTGAGACTTTTGGAAAGATGATAATATTTGGAAAAGGCCTGGAGGAAAGCTGCATTCTGGACCTTCTTGTACCATTTCCACAGGCGTGTTCCCTGCAGACGTGTTCTTGGGAGGGCCTGGAAGAGCAGCCAGGGCTGTCCTGTTGCTGGAGTCATGAGGAACTGTAACAGTGAGAGAGGGAAGGAAAAGACCACATTTGGGATGGCCATTCAACTGTGGCAGGCAGTTACTCTATATGACTGCAGAATGTATGTGCTGATTCATTTTCTGTTTAAAAGAATGATTTGTGAAGTTTGGGAGAGCAGAAATGCTACTTCCTCAGAAAACAGCCATGGTTCACAATAGCAAGAGAGCTGAGAGTTTATGCTCAACAGCAGCTGTAGGACTGGACTACTTAAAAATCTCTAGTGGGAAAACTGAGTAAGCCAAAAGTTCCTTCTGGAAGCATATATGGCAAATTAGAAGCTGGGACATATTTTCGACATGTATGGTTCACTTTCACTCAAAAGAAGAAAAATCAGTCACATGTCCAGAGGTCCATTGGAAGTCTGTACTTAAAAAAAAAGCCAAACCCACATCAGCCTTCTGTTCTCCGAAACACTTGGCATGTGAAGCCTTCACCGGTTCACCTCAAAATAATTTACAAATGTTGTTTCTCCCAGCCCATCCATCGATGCCATAATAATCTTATCCATCCAAGCACACATTTCCCACACAACTAACTACATCTCTCTGACTTGCTTGTCAAAAATCTCACTGTGATGCTCGCAATAGAATTTCATCATACTTCCCTGAGTCTCATGAAAGGGTGGAGGCTAAGCAACCTTTCCTTTTCTGGCAGGTGCTGGGAATTGCCTCTGGGGAGGAATCTAAGTGTGGCACAAATAAGTAGGTTCTCTCTCAAGCCTCAGTTTTTTGCTCTCATCTCTGATCTGAAAGCTGTACGCAGCATCACTGCACTGCCTCCCTAAATACCACAATCTCTGAATGTTTCACAACCAGGCTGACCTAAACCAAATATTTTTTTTGTGTATATCACAAAATTGGATAATATTGAAGCTAATTACTTGAACATGAATGTGAGGTTGGCTCTAGATCAATGTCTTAAAGAAATTATGAATTTAGGGGTTGTTTTCAGTGGAGGACCTCTCTTGTATTACCAAACACTCCATGAAAAATCAAAAATCTTGCTTCCAAAAAAACTGAAGGGAGTCAGAATATTTATATAAACTTTTCCTGTTTACTGTATATTTCCCTGCACTTCAGAACTGACCCTGACACTAGCAATTTATGAGGCTGGATTCTATGGCCAATGGCACAAAGACTGGAAGGATTCAAGACAAGCCCATGTCCAAGTCCCAGCCTGGAAATGGGTCAGCTCCAGGCCCTAAGGAAACAGGCACACTCTGTGATCCAATTGACTGCAGTATAACTCCAGAGCTTGGCATCTGTGTTCAGGTTTCTCTTTTCAAAATCCATTTACTTTAAAGGTGAGATGTTGGGGAGAAGGGAGAGGAACCATAAGAAACAAATGACTAACTGCAAGAGGCAGCAATTGGACTCAGCATGTTCTGCTAATACACACCTGATAAAAAGCATTTTTTTTTCTCCTCACTGCAAGCAATCAGTTTTATTAACATTGAACGATAATGTGGAATGACTGTGAGGGAAAAAATGTTTAAAATAATAAAGAAAAACCCTGCAGGTGAGCAAGATTGATTTTAATAAAAGTAACAGAAGAAGTACAATTCTGGGATATTTTCTGTCCCCCTCCTCTTTGGAGGGTAAGATGTGACGAGTCTGGTGTTGTCAGTCTTGCCAGCAGGAGGGCAGTGACAGGTTGAGCAGCGTGTCTGACAGGACTGAAGTCAAATCTCCAAGAGAAGTAGCGCAGTGCAGAATAGCCAATATTACAGATTATGTGGGGGAGAAGAAATGCACAAGGGTTATTCAGATATCATTATACACGGCAAAAATAAACCCCGAAACAACAACCCACAAACAAATCAGGATGACAGCTCTGCAAAAAAGCAGCAAGAAATGAACTCCATCTGATTAAAATCATACTGAATTACAAAGAAAAATAACACTAGCAACAGACAAGCATTACATCTCACACTCCTCCAAGGGGACAGATAGAGTTGCAAAGGGCTCATATGCTTGTAAAAATGCAAGCTTTGCTGCCTTTAGATTATGTTCAGACTGAAAGTGATGGATGAAATCCAACATGATACCTTCTCAGCATTGCATTCTGCAGTGACCACATAGCTCCTGCTCAGTGTTTGAGCGCCCAAGAGTTATCAGGTAATGGCAGTGTCACTCCCACAGCAATTACTCACTCAAGTAACAGCTACATGGATGTGTAGCACATTAGATTTTCACAGTGTGTGATATTTTTGCTATTATGGTGAAAAATCAGCATTCGTGCTTAAAACTTTGAAGTTGTCTCTCTCAACATGTTGTGCTAAGCTCTTTCTTTTTTCTCCCACTTGTCTTCAGAAGCCATCTCCTCATGCCATTCACTCCTCAGGTTGGCAGCAAACTGCCTGCTGAGCTATGAAGTCCTGGAATTCTTGTTGTAGTTTTTATCAGTGTTTGCAGCAGCTCATCTTATCTAACAAATTTCTGTTGGAAAAAGAGAATTTGCAGGCTGTCCCAACCTTGCATCTTGCAGATTTGCCTACTCTTTTAGGTTTTGTCTTTTGGACTATTACACATTGTCTGCACCAGCTAGGTGTTTTATTACAATCTCTATGACCCAAGAACAAATCTGGGAAGTTATGTCCTTAAAAAGGAGTAAGCAGGAAAAGGTTTCTTTGATATTTCATCCTATAAACATCCTATTGTTGCAAAACAAACATGAAGTGTCAGCATGGATCCCCGTTCAAGAGATCAGCTAATCTAATCAGTCTAGTAGCTGGCTGTAGGGATAATGGGAACCAAAGGGCAGAGCTGGGCAGAAAATACTCAATGCCAGCTTAATCATTAAAGGGGGGGTAGGGGGGGGCGGGAAACCAACAAAACAAAACAACAACAACAAAAACTGTGGAATAAAACAAAAGATAGTGAAAGAGAGAGAGCAAGGAGAAGCGACAGCAGATTTGGACAGAAGATGGAGATAAGTCCTATGTGCAAATGCTGATCACATTTGGTGATTAGCCTCAGCCAAGAAAAATGAAAGATGACTTTTTTGGTAAGATTTCAAAAGAAACATGGATTTCTGTTCTGAAATAGGTTTTTTTCTGTGGAAAAAGAGAGCTAAATACAAAGACAATGAGAAATGTCTAGCCTCAAATAGCAAATGGGAACACTTAGTGTCAGGCTGAATGCAAAGTTTCAGTTCAACATCTTCTCCCTGTTTCCCTCTCCCCCCTTTACTTTAAATGTTCATATATTGTTTAAGTGTTCATATATGCAATTTAAAAACACATTTCTCCTGTTAAGTTGTGTAAATAAAGAAAAAAAACAGATGAGATGTTATTCATAAAGCTCTGCTTGAGGGAGCTAGAGCAGAGTATGACAAATTTTTTATCAAATGTATACCAAAGACAGTGGCTCGGTGCACTTACAGGTAATCCAGGAGTGAATTTACTTGGGGAAGAGGGAGGAGAAGGCTGAAAGAAGAAAGAGGGGGGAGAAACTGCATTTTCCAGCCTTGTCTTGCATGATCATCTGCCCAGGACAGGTAATACACTGCCCCATGGTAGAGTGTGTTCACAAAGACTTTGTGAACTCCCATGTGATGCACCTGTAAGAGGCTAGTAATGTTTGCTGTTTGGTGACAGCAGACTTCCCACTCCCAGTTTGTGGCTTTCCCTCTCAGCAAAAACTTTGAATTTATCAGAACAGGCTATTCTACACATAAGGCTGACACTGCAATTTATTGTATCCCACACATTATACCCAAGCATATGTCCCTATATGAAATTCTGTTTTACTCATTCAGCATTCATGTGTGGAGGATTTCTTGTGCCTCAAGTATTTAATCTAATGGGTACTTTTAGTATACACAACTACAGGCACTAAGATTAAGGATTTTAAATACTAGACCAATGTATTATATAAATGAAAATCTCTTTGGCACCCACAGATATAATATAGTATTTGGGCTTTCTAACCTTGAGTAAAATTTCCATATACTCATTAAAAATTGATAGCACTTCTCATTAACCATTCCCCTCTCCTCAGCTTGCCCACCCTTCTCTCCCACATCACAGCTGCCACCTCCGATTCCCCAGTCCTGCACATGAGTCTTATGGTCACCTCCAGGGGAGTCTGGGGCACCTCTTTCAGGCTCTACAAGGAGGCTGCTGTTCTCTGCAACCCACAGGAGCTTGTCAGGGAGCCCACCTCTTCCCTCTCAGTCAGGAAATTGAGACACACACTTATTCCCAAACATGAGAAGCAAATGAAGCTTTCCACAGCCACAGAAGTCTTAAACCTGCCTGCAGCACAGAACTAGGTTTCTCAGAAACCTGCTTCTCTGAGACTTCACTCAAGCAACATCTTGGCATCTAGCCATCCTGTTGTTCAGGCATCAGCACAATAGTTCATTCCTAGTATTTTGGGGGGTGTATTATTCCTGTTTTATAAAAGGCTTATCCATTCTACAATTGAATTAATAAGAGAAAAAGCTTTAGTGGGGAATAATGTGTATCTAATTATTAATATACTATAGAACTTAGCTTTTATATTGCAATTTATATTACAATTACCTTCTTTGTGATATAAAGCAGAACAATACAGAGGAAGAACTTCTTTATTAATGCCTAATTGCATGGTAATTTAAAATATTCAAGTTTCTTTAATAAGGTGCTGTATGAATGTTACCTAATTTGACAAGATTAATTATACAATTAATTTGAGACTGCTCTCAATTAAATTAGTAAAAATTCTTAAGAATACAGGAACCTTACATGAAGTGAGATACCTATTAAACAGGGTATTAATTAGAGATGAAATAATGCATGCTTTGTTAATATAAAGGGCATTGAGGAGCTGTTAAAGATGTATTATTTCATTACTTTAATAAAATAAAGGCATTCCAGGCACAAAACATTTTCAGAAAATCCTTCAGAAGACTGTGTAATAGAAGTCAGTGTTAGTTCTGCTACAGAGACTGAGGAGACTGATTCTCACCTCAGGTCAGATTTATTCCAAGTTGTTTGATCCCTAAGAACCACTCCAACATTATTGCAGAGTAAATCCATGTACAGTCCCAGCTAAGCAATGGGAAATGGAGGTAGAGGTCAGTTGTGGATTAGAAAATATGCACCAGCAAATTTGTACTAAAAAAATGAAAAAGAATGATGTACCCCAGCATCATAAGTTCATAAAATGAAACAGGTTAGAGTTCAGACTACTAATGGAAGGAAACAAGGCAAAAGGCAGGGTCACAACCATGGACTTCAGGAGGAAGGATTTGGTTCATGGACTTGTTTGGAAGCATCCCAAGGAAATAGTCCTAGAGAGAAGAGGAGCCGAGGAGACCTAATTGATTTTCAAGGGCTACATCTTCCAATATCTAGAATAGCTCATTCTGCTCTGTGGACTAGGGATGATACGAGGCCTGCAGGGATGAACAAGCTGCTCCTGATAAAAACCCGACACAACAAGGAAGTGTACAAGGGAGGGAAAACAGGGGTCAGGCAACCCATGAGGAATAAAGACACTGTGGAAGTGGGAAGAGATGAGATTATGAAAGCCAAAGACCACAGGGATCTCAGTCTGACAAATTACATGAAGGGCAACAAGAAAAGCTGATACAGGTACAACAGCAGCAAAAGGAATACTGGGAAAAATGTGAACCTGCTGCTGAATGGGAATGTGGATCTTTACAAAAAGCCACAAAGAGGGTCAAGTTCACCATGACTTCTGCATCTCTTTTAACTGCTTGTGTCAGGTATCCCACACACTGGAGGCCAGGAGGAAGCTCCAGAGAAAGGAAAACTTATTCTTTGTGAAGGAGATATGGAACACTTAGACAAATGGCATACACATGTCCCTGGGACCTGATGGGAGGCACCCACAAATGCTCAGGGAGCTGACCAGTGCCATTGTGAGGCCAGTCTTGATCATCTTCGAAAGGTAATGGTGATAAGGAGAGGTTTCTGTCTTAAGGGAAGGCAACAGTGGGTGCTAACATTTTCAAAGATTGGATCACTTTTCTTTCATTCTGAGATGGCACACACAGTGTATTTCAGACATTTGAATTCTTGCTCTCAGGCTCCATTGTATTAATCACAGCATAGTTCTTGTGAGATGGAGAAGCTCTGTTAAGCACTTCTTCCTTTCAGGGAAACTGACTTCAAATAACCTGCCTGAGGTCAGAGATGAAATCTACTTTACTTGAACTCAGTCCTGCTTAGTATTAGGCTATCACTCTTCACTTGAGTGTTGTTCACATTTCTACCATGTCCGGCTTATAAGGACAATAAAGTTTCTGGAAGAATATTTTTACAGCACTCTCTACTATGAATGTAATCAAATTTGTACCCATCCAGAGTGGTATTTCTCTCACCTGGCTTCAGACTTCCACAATGTGGACATCAACATCCAAGTTAGTTACTCTATGATCCCTTTGCAGATAAAGGAGGAAAGCAAGCTCTGTTAGATGTGCATTGCCAGATCTGTTTGATATCTGTTTAAGAGGTCATCTTTCATATTCTGGCATTGCCTATATCTGTGCAAAAAGGGAGCCTAGCATGACTAGCTCAGGAGAATTTTTATCCCAAGGATCTCAGACAAAATACGTTAGTTCATTTTGTCTGGGAAACAGAATACAGGATATCACTGATATGACCAATGAGAACAGGACCAATTTCAAATGCCAAATATTTGAAAGCTATCCACAGAGTGACCTTTAGTGAGATATTCTTCAAATAAACTGCAAGAGCAAATAAAATCAAAATAGGCATTCCAAGAACAGGAAGAATCTTGATTATTAGGTATTGTAGCTACTTCATGTGAACTCCTACCTTCCCTCTATTTCAAACTCAGTCAGACAACATGACTTTAGGTATTTGAAACTAACCAAAACAGTTAGTTTTTACTATTAGTATTGGTAGTATACTATGTGTATGTTTTATTGTCATAGACTTTTCTATATTATGGCAAGCTAGTCACAATTACTTTGAAGATATTCTAAGGATTTCCTATATATGTCCTGAATTGTTTTACTATATAAATTAGACTTATGCTGCCCTACAGTTAGACAAATGTAAAGGTTTAAGGAGATTTGAAATTTTCAAGTTTGAAAGTTTCAACTTCCAAATTTACCTTAAATTTCTCATTTAGAAACGTGAGTTTACAATGTGTTCTCTGAAGCATTTTTTTATTTACCAGAAAAATGAAAAGTTTCATAATCTTAGAATGAAACACAACCAGCTTCTGCTCACTCATTCAGAATAACACCTTGTGACACATAAGATACGTTCAAACTACTGCACTACAGTGTTAAAACCAGTGCAAATTTATTTCTGAATATGAGAATTGTTGTTTCTTAGCAAAGCAGTTTTGCTGCTACATGGTTTGCTGCACTGGTCTGATAAACAGTCCATCATCATAGCTTTTCTAAAGTGACATCTCACAAACACAGTGAAAATATGGGGAAAACAGCCACTTCTGTGCATAGAGTGACAGCAATTCCCATTCCTATCTGTGTCTGTTGAGTGCCCAGATATAAATGTCACCTGAGCACGGTGCTCCTAAGAAGTGTCTTCAAAACCATAAAAGGTATTCTGCAAAGCTCATCTCTTTGACCTAACTGCAAGAATCTTGAAGTAGATGATTGAAGATAGCATAGCTAGAGGCAAGCATTCAAACCAATTGTTCTGCTGTGTCAGAACAAGGGCAGAAGGGATGACACATTCAAAAGGTGCATTTTGAATATCTTAAAATTTCAGCAACAGAGGGTAACAATCCAAGTTTTTCTAGCTTCCAAAAGCAGTGATATTTATCCATGACAATTTAAAATAAATAAATAATAATAAAAGAAAAGGTTGCACTTATAACACTCCTCAACCCACCAAGGATTTGCCCTCCTTCATCATGTTTATCCTGTTCTGCAGGCCAAAGGCTTTGCATAAAAACATTCAAGTTTGTAGTATTTTGACTTGAAATGACAAATTTGTGGCTGTGGCAAGTCCACTATGCACCAGAGAGAGCCACAGGTTCTTCCTACTTTGCTCATGTGTGAAACACTTAACTAGATCTCTCTGCTCACTAGAGAGGGTGCGGGTCAAAGCAGAAGGCTGGTGTACCCAGACCCACAACATCAGAACAAGAGAACAACCTGAAGTTTGTTTCAACATTATCAGTCAGAGATGGGGGCAATTCTAAACTAAATGAGAACTTGCCAGCCGTTAACTAAACCATGGGAATGGGGAATGTGCTTGAAAAAAGACATTTAAATGGCAGAGCTGTCAACCTTCCTGGCACACCTCTTTCAGTTTTCCTCTCCATGAAAGTCACACTTATTCACCTTTCTTCAGTTTAGAAAAGATCAGGTGTCCACAGGTGTACCCTAAAAGCTGTGATCTACTCATTCCTACATTTCTACAAGTTATCTCTAACCTTAAATTTGGATCAAACAACTGTCACTTCAGAGAAATGTGTGAAAGCAACCAGACTGTGTCTCCAACTACAGTCTACAGAGTATAGCAAATACCACTGCAGAACTCATCTTCCTACTCTGACAAGTGTAGTTAATGAAGTGCAGGCCAAAATCTTGCAGTAAGTTGCTTTATACATATCCTGTACTACTTAGTTTCAAAACAGAGATTTTACTTGCAGGGAAAACTTCCACTTGGGAACGTGTTGCCAGTCAGCCTACCAACATGCCCCTCAATCTGGAGCATGTGTGGTCTCCAAAGGCAGCACTTTGGGACTGTCTGTCAAAACAGCAGCATCCCATTCAAGAGACAAAGTGTTAAAGTAATCTCATATCTTTTACAGAGTTATGTAAAAGCTAGGACTTTTCTTTTAATGAAACTTGCTGATCAAGGTTATCAAGTCAGGCAGTCAATAGCACTGAACCCTTTTATCAGCTCTTCTTGGTAATTATAAATTATTTGCCATTAGACAGTATGCTAATTCTTAGACTCCTACAAAGACCTTAATCAATTGAGTGCATTTTATTATTTTCTAGTCTAAACATCACGGACTCATCATATAAAGTATCCAATAACACTTAATTATTCTAGATAGTTAAACTGATGCTAAACCAATCAGAAATTATATTTGAATTTATTAGTCTTCCTGCATTATTTAGCCAGAACAATGGAACAACAGAAACAAAATACACCCAAGAGGTGAAGTGCAAACTGAGCACTAAATGAGGGTCTGAAGTTAGTGTATAGAAAAATGAAGCAAAATGTGTGATCAACTTTCAGAAGGGAGAGAGTAGAAAAAATAAAACAGGCAGATCTGTACTCTGCATTCTCCTCTGGGTCACATTATTGCTAATTTAGACCTGCACAGGCATGTTAACCCTGAGAGACATTTCTGTATCTGAGGCTGTCTTCCTCATATCCAAGGCTTTCTAGTTATCGTCTTGCAGTTTTAGGAACAGATCCAACAAAGGTGCCTAATAACTCTCCAAGGGCAGGCTTTTGAATTCAGACCTCTGATTCTGAAAATGCTGTCCAACTTTCACCTAACTCTTGCCCCACCTCTCCTCTCCTCTCCTCCCCTGTCTTCCTAGACTTTGCAAATGACCTAAAAAACCTTTTCGGCTGAGAGTATTTGTTACAAAAACAATTGTTAGTCCAGGTGGCTGCCTGCTACCTAAGCATTTTCTTACAGATGCAGTAATCTGCCATTTAAGTCACCTCCGCTTTGTCTGGCTGGCACAACGCATTTGTGTAGCTCCTCACTGGAGTCCCACATGCAAGCAGATGAGAGGTGTAATTGTGAACCACAACCAAAAATGTTTTCCACAGCCCTATCTTTCCTATGAAACCCTGGCAGCACGATAAAAAAAAATCATGTAGAATTCCTTCTGGAGTCCTTATTATCCTTCTGCCAAAAGCCTGCTCAGTATTAAAAAAAAAAAAAAAAAAAAAAAAGCAACAACAAGAAGAAAAACCACAAACCTCCATAGGTCCAAAAAAAGAATATTTGTTTAAATAGTGGGTAATATCAGTGTGTAATGCTTCACCTTTCCCTTTTGCCTGCATTAGCACAGCCTCTGAATCAGGAAGCATTTTGGCACAAGTAGATACAGCCTTAAAAAAGAATCTCCCACACAGGAAAAGACTCATTCTGGGCGACCAGAGCTGGCTGCCCCTCTGGGAAAGCATACCCTTTAATTTAAGCTGAGGCTACTTTTAGCTTCTGTATGTGTAATTTAAGACTGCATTTGCTTTTAAGTGAGTTGCAACATGTTCTTTTAACTGGGTAATGGATCAGGCTGCAGACTCTTCCACTGCTGAGATGTGGCTCTAAATAAAACTGGAAGAACTGCCCTATGGGGTCAGAACAGAATTTCATTTAACTTAATATCCTGTCTCCAACACCTGCCACTAGCTGCCTGGTGAAAAAATACAAAAGCCACAGCAGAAAGGACTGAGTGATTCTCTTCTCTGTGAATTGTCCCAGCTCCTGGCAATCAGCAGCTTAGAAACGCTGTTGAAATTAGCTAACAAAGTCGACACTGACACAGAGATGTCAGATCCAGAGACTTTTTCCAAAGTTGTTTCCACAGATACCATTTTCCAAGTAGCAAACAAACTCTTCCATCATCATCTCTGACTTGTGAGAAGGTGGAGTGAAAGTAGAGTGGTACTGATAATTCCATCATCAACATTCAACAGGGACCATCTTTTATGTTTGTATGTATAGAAGAAGATGAAAAGTTGAAAAAGCAGGACAGCTAAACTTTTGGATAGTAAGGGAGTACACTCATAATTCACTAAAAATACCCATAAAATATACAGCAACTCCTCTTATTATTCCATGTTATTTGAATCCCTGTAGTTTTCAATATTCAGTAGTTTTGTAGCAATATTTTTTACAGTCAATGCATTTGACCCTCTTATTTCTTGCTATTTTGAATGCATGCATGCATGCTTATACCATAAGTACTTCTTACTCCTATTTACATATGGACTGAAGATACTGAAAGATACTTCTACAATACAGGGAAAGCAATGAGGTCCCAGATTTGCTTAGAAATTCCTGTCAAAAGCCATTTTGATCTGCTCTCTCTGCTAGTAAAGTGTAAACAGCACTGTAAGAATCGATCCTGCACACCCCTGTCACACCACTGGCTGAACAACCTTTGTTGTCCACAGCTCCTTAGAGAGGAGTTTCTCCACTGTCTGCACTGACACACATAATGCAGCCAGGCCAGGGCTCCCCACACAGACACTAATGCACTGTAGCACCACTGTTATTTTATTTACTTACAGAATAGGAAGCTTGATGCAATACTAAACAAAAACCACATGCCACAAGGAGCTTCTATGCTTTCAGGTCTACCCACTTCAGTGCCACAAAACAACTTGAACCTCTAGAGCTCCCTCGAACTTTCAGTTTATGCTTGCAGAAACTGCAGGTGACAAGTTCATCCAGAAATGTCTGTGCCAGTTTGACACAGTATTACCCTACAACTGTCTGTCACTGTCCTTTTGCTGGCACAGGCTGATGGAACACTTCCCACAGAGTTCAGCACAAAAGTCAGGTGTAAAACCCACCCTGGAAAACTGACCAGGCACAGCTGGGGAAGGTAAGGGATAGGCCTGAGATAGGTTATTTAGTTCAACTGGTTTCCACAAAAAATATGTGAAAAAGCATTGACATTAACCTGGGAGATGTGCACTCCCTTTTCCAAAATCAACCTGATTTGAGTCTTAGACCACTGTAATTTTCAGAAAATGGATTCCACATGGGCCACCAAAAACCAAAATTTACTTCAAAAGTTAAGCTGACTTTTAGGAGAGAATTGGGGATTGTTTCTGGTTGCTAAGGAGTAGTACAAATTAGGAGGACATTAAGTCGGAGCAGATGTCTCCCAGATGTCACCTGAAAGAAAAATGTCTTTATGCCCCCTCCATGTGGTAGGTGTGCACAAAGAAGGGGAGCTAGCAGTGGGGATCAGACCCAAAATATCTGAGTGCTCAAACTTCTCCCTCTCTGTCTGCCTTTGAAATGAGGCACAGGGACTCAGAAATAATCTCCAGCATAACTCTGGGTAAACGTGTGTTGTGGATGTATGAGGGGAAGGTGTGAATCAAGAGCTGAGGGTGAGGAAGATGAAGTTTTCTTTTTATCCCCCATAAATCTGCACCTGCCAGGGGGATTTGATCTGCAGACACAGCACAGGTGAAGGAGCAAGCTGGTTGCAAAGCATACATCACAAAATGAATGCATTGCATAGTACAATTGCAAGTTTCATCACTTAGCACATGAACATTTCCACCTTTCAAGCAAGTAATTAAACACAGAAAGAATTATAGCTCTTCTTTGGAAATTATCTGGCTATAGGAAATTAAAAGTAGTATCAGGTTTTAGACTTTGGAAAGCAGAAGTTAAGGGACAGACACCAGATAAATATTTAAGTCTGTATTTTGGTGAATAAAAAGCCAAAAATACAGCAGCTCACACCTCCTCTCCTAATAATAAGTTTTCTTTTGTAGATGTGCACTCTATAGCCATGAGTAAGAGTCAGAAGAGGGGAGCAGTTCTTTGGATCATGACAGTGAAGACAAGGGAGTGTGTGCCTCATGACTGGTCAGTTAGATTTCACTAAAATGTTGCAAATAACCTTTGAGGATGAGGTCATAAAGGCCCATAAAGATGCCCATCTTTACAGGCTGTTGATGAGTTTTCTGAAGCTGCAGGACATTGTTTATGCATGGCTATGCTGATCAGAGATAGGGCTTTAACAAAGTTTTGGTTAACGCATTAGGATGATGAAAGCATCAAGAGTACCCCCTTAATGATATTTTTTCCTCTTACATCAAATTCTTGTTGGGTATGAAATATCAGATGGAATATTATAGACAGCAAGGTCATACATACTATTGATAAGTCTGGAGATAATTTAATTTCCAAGTAATAAAGATAAAATCAGGATTTCTGCATTTTGTTGTTTCTTGGAAGTCTTCTTAGCAGCAGTGATACCTTGGAGACCAGCTCCTCCCTTACTCACAGAGAACAGTGTGAACATCACTCCCCTGTGTCTACAGCAATATAATCCCCTGTGAATTAAGGAGGGACACCCATCACTGAAAATATAAAAATGGAGTTTATTCTCCAGCACTGAAGAAAAAAAAGTGCCACTCTATGACACAACATTACCCTGTCCATCATACAATTACAGACACTTGTTCATTCTGGTTTTAGCACTCTATGTAGCTTACATTACCAACAAAACATGCACGCATCTTTTATGCTCACCATCTCCTCACACCACTGGGAGCTGGATAGTCGTAAAAACCCTATCTAGGTGAGGGAGAAACAGCAATGAATGCAAAGCATCATATTACATAATTCTTGTCTCTTCATCCCATGTTTATGCCAGCAAGGTATGACACTGCTTTTTACATACAATTACAACTTTTTTTTCTCATTATTCATGCTTTGGAGAATGCTGCTTTAGGCATTCAATAGCAATTATACTTGGTGAAAAGAACATACAATACAAATTAGAGCGATATAGATTTTCCCCCCTGTTACTTTAATGTTTAGTTACCCTGTTAGATTTAAACTGAGTACATAATGTTTAAGAAATCACTTTCACTAAAACCCATTAACTGACAATTAGAAATATCATTTTAATCCAAAGGAGTGCAGCAAAACATTACTGCAATTAATAGGTACATTGGAGCAGTGAAAAATCCACTCTAAACCAAAGTGTATCCATGGTGGCAGGTTTTTTATATCCAATACTTAAAAGCATCTTGAAAACTGAGGGCAAGAACCTTAAGTAATGAAAGCAATGGAGTCATTCCCATTTGCATTCAGTGAGGGCTTGGCCCTGTGACTTAAGCCCATATTTCGTTGCTTTGGCAAAACTCACTCACTTGCTGGTGACCAGGCAGAGGATGAGGAAGAGGTTTAGGGCACAGGATTTATGCAGCCAAGTGCCAGCTGAGTGATGAGCAGGAGTCTCCGGCCCACGGCTTATGCTCATGATTACTCATATTCCTCCCCTGGCCATTTGCATCTCCTCCTGGCAAAGGCAGCATCTTCTTCCTCCTGCTTATTTCTTCCTTGCCTCTTAGTTTGGACATCAGCAGGAGCGACAGTAATACATGTCCTCTGCAGGGGTTTGACACTCGAACCAGAACTTTCTGATGCAGGTAAGTTTGAGCAAGCTCCTCTGAGTGGAACCTTATATCTGCTTGGTTTGTTTCTTCATAGTAACCTCTCTCTGTCTGGACACTGTTTTTTAAACTCTTTTAAAGATGCAATCAGTCAAAATGTCTTTCCTTGTATAACTGTCCCAAATCAACATTCCTCTAGTATTGCCCAGAGGACAAGTATTTCTTCTGCCAATAGCTGCAGATGATGCTTTGTTTGCAAGGACAGAAGTAAACATTTCTAGCAATCACAGCTAAAGCTCATGTGCTTGACCAGTAGTTTAGATTTTTATGATGTGTGAAGAATGAGATGCACTTCTCTCCTTCATCTCTGCTCTGAATTAATGTATCAACTCCAGCCACCAAGTACCACACAACCACTCACTCACTTCCCCAGAAGCAGGATTGGGGAGAGAATTGGAAGGGCAAAAGGTGGAAAACTTGGGCTGAGATAAAGACAATTTAATAGGGAAAGCAAATGCCATGCACACAAGCAAAGTAAAACAAGGCAATAATTTCCTGCTTCCCATGGGCAGGCAGATGTTCAGCCACATCCAGGAGGGCTTGATTACTTGGGAAGACCATCATATCAAATGTCCCCCCTTTCCTCCTTCCCCTCACTTTATACCCTGAGCATGATGTAAGATAGTCTGAAATATCCCTTTTGTCAGTTTGGGTCACCTGTTCTGGCTGTGTCTCTACCCAACCAGCCAAGCACCCTCAGATTCCTCACCAGCATGTCAGTATGAAAAGCAGAAATGGCCTTAGCACTGTGTAAGCCCTGTTCAGCAGTAAAAAAACAAACAAACCAAACCAAACCAAACCAAAAACAAAACAACAAACAAACAAACAAACAAAACAGAC
>WBNO01023365.1:76756-127326 GCA_013400575.1 Peucedramus taeniatus
AAAAAAAAAACCAAAAACCACAAAACCAAAAAACCAACTATATTATTAACCCTGTGTTCAGCACAAATCCTAAACACAGCCCCATATCAGCCACAGTGAAGAAAATGAACTCTACCCAAGATCCAAGGCCAGCACAATATGTCACCAGAAGTCAGCCCTACTGCTTATCTCACCCAACAGGACCAGCTTCTGTCGCACCTCGTACTTGTCCAACACTTACCTCCCTGCACACAGCAGCACATACCTGGACAGCATGATGTTGGTTGAAGGATTTTAGATTAGCTATAATTGCACATACTTGTTTTTATAAACAGCTTGTAAAGGATGATGAAGACACTTACTCAGAACAATGGTTCTTATACCCACAGGAGGCAGCCCACCTCTGCTAAAAGTTCATCCTTCCTCTAAAAATCAAGTCTCATCCTCTGAACAATTTCACCTTTCTACCATTAGCCATTTAATTTAAAGCATGGAACTTTATATAGCAACTAATCTCTGTGTGGCCTGGCAGAGCTAGTTGATTGTCACAGATAATTGGTTGATTTGGACAGCATTCAAGCTAGTGGCCTTCTATATCCAAGATAATGTCTCTTCAGAATATACTCTGCACTCTTCTAAAGGTAGCATAGAAAGACCATCACCATTAGCAATTTTGCTGAAGAGCATTATTTAATAACTGACTAACAGGCCATTACTTGAATTGCTTACCTCTGTCATTTCAGCAGGGCTAAAATAGGAATTCCCTCTCAGTCTTCCAGAATATAAGAGGTTTGTAATCAACTATTTGTGTAAATCTGGGGGCATGTAGGTAGTCATGAATTCTCTGCTTTCCAAATAAAGAAAATATTTAATTAGTGTCAGTAAGTCTCTTGTACAAACAAAAGGTTTTCCCTGGCTACATCGGCATGCGACAGAACTCCTTTCCATGCAGACAGACCTGTGCTGACAGCAAATGGCAAACGCTTATCCAACCTGAAGCATGCAAGGCATACCCAGTAGCTGGGGGCAAACAGTGCATTTGCCTTTATTTACACTCATGCTTTTCTCTAGAACAGATAATGCAAAACTTGGTCTCTGTCCAAAAGACTGTTCAAACCATCTTTTTGTTCTGTTATTGAATGGCAGATAACAGAGAAGGGCTGAGTCCAGAACAAGAGTTCCTAGTTACATTTGTTCGCAGCAGTAACAACAGCAGCTGCAGCCTCATTATTCTTGCACTTACTCATTCACAGACATCTGGAAATACCTGCTGATGGTTACATGTTTTGCCAGCATTTCATGTAAAGTTGCAGCTTTATCCAGGACAATAATTACAAGGACTTACTTTGTACAGTATGGGGATAGAAACAACCGTGGCAACTATGGGTATGAAGAAAGCAGTTTTCTAGCACTGGAACACATCTTCAGCCACTATAAATCACAGAATTGTTAGGGTTGGAATGGATGTCTGAAGATCATCTAGTCCAACCCCCCAGATACATAAACCTCCAATGAACTACTTTATATTACATCAGAAGAAGTTCTAGCATAGGGTCATTTAGGTAATTTTTTCAGAGTTTTGAAAAAGAATTTTACTAAGGTCACTATTTTTTATTGATATTATCTTGGTAATTTTATTGAGACCTGTTAAAAGGGGGAAATGAAGCAGCACCAGTCCTACCAGACCCTTCATGTTGTCTCTGTAACTGCAAAATGTGGTGGTGCATGACAAGGAACCCACAGAGTGGTTCAAATAATGTATTCCTTCAAAAATGCAGATGATCTCACATATTTTGGATTTTGGGAACAATCAGGCAAATCTGCCTCCAGACTCCAAGCCATGTCTGAGGCCAGCAAAGAAAGATGCAAGGAGGGAAAACCTGCCAGCCCAAAGATCAGCAATTATGCTGCTTACTTTATTATTATTTATTGCAACTGCTTCCATTCCCTCCAAGGCTCCAACCATTTAACATTTTCTGGGTTTTTGGTAGCAAAGAGGTAATCCTCAAAAAGGTAATCCTCAACTCCGAATCAGTGCAGACATTAACATTCAGGAAGTAAAATTCACTCGGTGTGGTAAGTGTGGTAAGTGTGCTCTGTTCTTTTGGAACCATTCTCACCAGTTATGGAAATAAGTATTTTGAATGCCCCTGCTCTGTGAGGCATATCATGGATCTACAAGTCAATAGTCCCTCACTTAATCTTTTCCATGTATCTAGTTCATTGATTTCAAACCAGCACTGCCTCCATCTTGTGCCCTGTACTTGTGATGTGTACCAAAAGGACAATAAAAACACATATTCAAAGTGCTCAGCAAAACAGGTTTCTTAAGAAGGTGGTTTAATCACTGCAAATTTTTACAGACCCAAAGGCACTCCCTGACATTCAGCCAAATTGCAGTTAACTATTAAGCCATTCTTCAGCTTTACTGAGCTCATTTCAAACCGAGTTAAACAAGAAGTGACTGACAATAATACTAATTCCCACAGTATCAGTACTACTGCTCTTGTGCTGCATGAGGAAAGGTCTGGCACAGCTCCTGCTGGCATCATGCATCCACCTGCAGCTTCTATGACACAGATAGCTGACACAAAACTTCTCAAACACATAGGCAATGCCAATAGGACCAAAACCAGGCTGCCCCCAAAATGGCAGGTACTTTACAGGTAACCAAGAGCTAAACAGAACAGAGGGGATTAAGTCGTGCTCTCCTATGTGTCACAAGACTACATTATCTCGGACTATGAGGCTAGTTTCTTCAAGTTTTTGAAAGTTTAAGAGTTTCAACTGCTAAATGAAAAATAGCCTCAGCTCAGATCCTTAACATTACTATCCTCACTGTCACCTAAAATGTGAAAAGTTCAGATTCGTGTCTGTTCAGAAGGCGGGAGCAAACAGGCACTCCATCTGCAAAGGGATGGAAATGGGCAAAACACAGACCACTGTAGCCTGGGGAAAGTGTCAGCTGAAAGAGAAATAGCCCAGACCTGAGGAGATGTGTGCAGTAAATGAGAAGGGTATTCTCAAACAAGTTTCCTGCTAGAGTAGCAGGGACACAGCTGAAGAAGCACGAAAGGCTATGAATGGCAGTGCTAACATAGGACTTGATTGCTGATAAGGGCTGGACTTTATTGATCTATCTGCAGCAAGTCAAACAAAAGTCTGTATGAATTCAGCTTGTGTGATTATGAAGGTCAGCCCTCAGAGGGTACAAAGTGCTAATTAAATGTAATAAGTTAGTAATAACAGGAAGAGATATCCTGACTTTTGTGAGTTGTCTATGCATCAAGAAGAATATCAGGGCATTCCAAATATACCCCATCCATGCCCACCTGTCCTAAAAAGCACCTAGTTGTTCACCAGTTTCCTTAGAACATGAACTCATCACCTTGCCCTTGGCTTGATGCTATTTCTCCAGTAGTTACCATTTTTCCACAACTTCTTTATTGCTACAGCTATATTTGTTAGTGTTTAGTCAAAGAGTTTATGCGTAGACCACAAATACAGTACACCAACAAGCAAGGCTCTTAAAATGCCACATTCATGCCTTTCAGCATGTTCAAATGCTGAAAGGATTTCTATAATATCTTAAATAGATAGCATAAATGTCAAATAGATATCTGAAATCTCACTAAAAAATGACAGTTCTCCCTAATTTCCAAAATCAAAACCACATTCTGAAGAAGAACCGTTGAGGAAACAAAGGGGTTTAACCAGGAGAGTGCTAAAACCCATCCAGAGATATAACATAATTACATAACCATATAATTAAGGTATCCTGCAGGGCATAATGGCAGTGGCAGCTGGATAGGAGTCTGGCCTTAAGCCATGAGCTGGCAGTGCAAGCAGCCTGCTTGTTGGTGGGAACCTCCAAACTCTTTTCCATGTCACCTTCCAGAAATTTCTAATGGGCTTAAAAGGCACATATATAATTGCAGGGTTTGGATTTCTTTTCTCATTTCCAGCCACTTAATTTCTAGCTACTTGCTTGTCCCTTTGCCTCTTGGGGTCTCTCTTTCCGAGCTCTTCTTTCATCAGTGTGTGCACATAAAAATGTTTATACCAATCCATGCCTTCAGAACAAATGTCCCTCTGTAGCCAGGACGAGCCCTCCTTCTCCAGGTGCCAGCAGTTACTCTTCTAGGATGCGGAGAGGAACTGACAGGAGAGGAGCACATATGAGGAAGGAGCGTAGCTGTGAAGTTGCGAGTTCACCCACCACCACATGCCACAGATGTCAGAACACATCTCCTTCTACTTTCTCTGCTCTGCCAAAAATAAAGGCTAGGGGCAGAACTCAGGTCTTCAATCCATTTGATTGCCCTCTGCTGTGACTCAAGGACAAATGTTTGCCTTTAAAGCAGCAAGAAAAAAATCTACAAAGGGAAAAAGTTCATATACCTGTAAAATAACTTTAGCACAAGCAGGCAGATAAAGCTGATTGTCACTTGAAAGTTTCAAACTGTCTGAAAATGACACATTCTGAAGTTTGTTTTAATTCCAAATTCCAAATGGAAAACATTACAAGAAAAAGAACAATGATTATTTCAAGTTGTGATTATTAAATCACAACCATTCAATTTTATTAAAATTAAAATATCATGTCCTGATTTTGATCCTTTCAATTTCACGTTATGGAAACATAACATGAAGCTGTAATGCTAAAGGTGACTTGCTCTGTTATAAATGATACATCAAATTAAATCAGATAAATTTCACAAACCAATTAAGTGGTTGGTCCCAGTTAAGATCACTATCTGGTGCTTAGACCATAGATGTTCTTTCATGACAAAATGGTAATAATTAACATTTTTCACATGAAAAATTTAGATTTTGGTAAAACAAGCCTTTCCAACACAAAAAAAACACAAAAAAACAAAACAAAACAAAACAAAACAAAAAAAAAAAAAAAAAAAAAAAAAAAAAAAAAAAAAAAAAAAAAAAAAAAAAAAAAAAAAAAAAAAAAAAAAAAAAAAAAAAACACACCCAACCTTATTGGGGAAACCATGCCTATTTTGAATACTCTTAAGGGTGTTTTAATCCTGGTGTTATCCTCTACAGGCATGACTCAAAGCCCTGGTGAATCCAGGGCAGAGGGGGTGCTGGTCACCCGGTGACTGCATGGTTACCAAGGGTGCACAACCCTGCTGAAAACCAGGTCATTCCAGTGATTAAAATCATTTACAATACCTCGAACACAAGAGTGGTTCTGAAAGGAATCATGGCAATATTGACTAGAAAGTCAATGAGATGCTGGGGAAATTAACGCCGCACACTTGATACACTTAGAAATGCCATTAGCTGGAAACTCAGCTAATCCTACAGAATGGGGGCATGGAGACAGCGTGAATTAGGAGCAAAAGAGGGCATTCAGCAAGGTGGGTGAATAACTCCAGCTGCCACCAGATTTTGTGTGGCACTGAAGCAGTCAGGCCATCAGCCCAAGATTTGCCATATGATTTCTGTGGGTGGAACAAACCATACAACCGGAGCACTCTCTGTTTAAAAAGAAATCATTGGAAGAGCCTTGGACTGGTCTCAGGGTTACTTGGCAATGCTGTTCTTTTCTCCAGTCTGCTTCTATACATCATGGCAGATGTGTACCTAAAAAACAAATCCTAACAAAAACAAGCTTAGTAACACAGAAGCTGTTTACTTCTTCTTTTTCCTTTCTTCCTTTTTCTCTTATTTTTCTTCTTTTTTTTTTTTTTTTTTTTTTTTGGGGGGGGGTTGGTTTTTTGATGGTTTTTGGTGGGTTTTGGTGGGTTTTTTTGTTTTTGGCTTTTGGTTTTGGGGTTTTTTTTTGTGTTTTTTTTTTTTTTTTTAATTCTCCATCCCCTTCCTCCAAAAAAGAAATGGAAGTCTTTTTTGGAAAAAGCTATTTCATAGTTGTCAACTGCTTTTCAAGGGAATTTTTAACTGATCTCACAAGATGTGCAGGATCTATGTTATCAATGGATCAGAAAAAAAAAAAACTGTAACCAAACAATAAAATAGTAATCCACTCTCCATCAGAAGAACTTTCAAGATGAAGAAAATTCCTTTCATTCATTTTAAATATGGCTCAGTGACAGAGGCCAAACTAAAGATACAAAGCTTACAGTGAATACCTCAGATTGAATTGCTGGTTTAACAATAAGGATGCTGCCTTTATGCAATGACTGCATGCACCTGGGATGATTTTTCTGTACTACTTGTGTGTAAGGAATTTGGGCTGAGGTAGATCCATGTCAAATTATTTGTAGGTCAGCTGTCAATATTTTGTCTTTGAAGCAGCTCCTCTCACCTTGTGTTTTTGCCAGCTTTCCCTCTTTCCTCTGCAGCACAATTACACACAGGTCAGGGCAGTCAACAGGCTGAGCCGCTGTGATTTTTTTCTGAGTTCCTCTGTTCTCAGGTTTTCTGGCATTCCTAGCATGAATAGGTGCACTAAGATAATTACACTAATCCATCTAGCAAAACACCTAACTTATACATTTGAAGCTAATTAGATAAACTTCAAAATGGGTCATTTTTCAACCCCTCAGCCTCCACCTGCTTATGAGCATTACCCCTGAGGGGACTCTTACTCAATCAGGTAGACATTTCTGGGAATGAGATCTAATGAATCCCTTTACCTCCTGAACTGAAAACCTCTTTTCATTGAGACTTAAGCAAACTGAGAACAAATTCAGGCATGATAAAAGTAGGAACTCTCCCAACACAATAGTACTGTTCCTTTCTACCTAGATTAGGTTTGGCCCACCCTACTGCCAAAAGAGCAAAAGATTTTTGTGAGCAAAAGTGTAGTGGGTTCCTGTCGGACTCGGGGAGGAAGACCGACTGCCTTGGGAGACAACAACTATCTAAGATAGAGTCAACGTGGAAAACTCCCATGTTTCTGTGCTTAGTTATGTTAATTCATATCTGTCTGTTAAACCCTGTTCACTCCCCAGTTCCAGAATGTACTATCCTGTTTGCTCCCCCATTGGTCCTCTGCTGTTAATCCCTCCTATATGTTCATTCCATTGGTTCAAGCCCTGTCCATTCCCTCCAACTCCTCCCCTGAGCCCCAACCTGATTGGACCCTCCATACCCTAATCCCGCCTCCTTTCCCCCTGTTAAATACTGTATTCCCTTTTACCCCGGGCTACCATCTCTTTCCCCCCTCTACCGTGCGGTTGTGCTCCTGTATCCCTCCAGACCCTTCTCCTTTACCTTCCCTGCAATAAACCGTCCTGGAATCAGCTAAGTGGAGAGTCCTCCTGCTTTCTGGGTGAGATCGACATTAGACTATCCGGGCTCGGACGGAAGGTGGGCTGAGGGAGTCGCCCCGATTCATGCGGGTGCCGTGACAGCACCGGACCGGGAAAGCCTCGAGGAGGTCACCCACAGGTTCCTTACTTCTCCAGTAAAGAAAGGCAAGATAAGACTATACCATTTAGTTCCCCTTACTGACATTAGTGCTATATGCAGCTAAGATCTTTCAAATGATAAAAAATCTTGCCAGAAATGGGTCTGTTCTCTGGATCCTGGAGCTAGATTAAATTTCACTAGTAGCAGAGCCGTTTTTTCCCCCCCAGATTTTTAAAAACGTTTAAGCCTGATGCTGTTACACTAATGTTTTGTGCTTTTTTAATGTGAAATTTTGTGGGTTTAAAAATGATGATAAATTATCTAAAAATGTGTACTGTCTTTTTCCACTAACACAGCTGGCCACAGCATTTTTGTCAACTTCTAACTGGAGTCACATGCCCTCGACAAATGCCCAGTAAGAAACAATTCTGACCTACAAAGACATCCTGCCTAACTTAGAGATCAACAAAGGCAGCAGGGGAAACAGAAGCACTAACTTGCAGCAAGTTGAACAAAATGAAACACCAACTCAGTGACAAATTCAGGATTCAGTCAAAACATTTAAATGATTCAAAGTCATGCTTCTCCATTTACATCAGCAACATTACAACAAAGATTAATAGCACAGTAGACTTCAGGCTTCTGACAAAGAAAAGAGTGCCTGAGTATAATATATTTTTGGGCAATAGTGGGATAAAAAGACTTTGGCGGGGGGGGGGCAAGGGGAACAGAGAAAAGGACAAAAGAGGCACAAATGTGAAGCATTATAGCAAATATAACTGGTGAAGCACACAGTCACAAACCTGTACCACTCTCCACTCCTTAGCTTTTGTGGTCTCTGCCAACTTAAAAGGAAAGACAATGAAATCATCTTCTAAAAATGTTTCTAGTTCAATGTGGTGCTATGCACATTTCCAAAGCACAAAATGTGAGTCGAATCAGGAACAATATTCTTTTATAAGTTAAGATGGGATATCTGATGTACCTGAGCTAAACAACCCTTGGCTGGAGCAGACTTGCTTTCTTTCTCCTTACAGACCTTCCTATATCTCTGAACAGAAGGGAGAAGATGCTGCCCTTGAATAACACCACAGCAGGCTCAGACATGCAGCCCTGCACGATGGAGCACCTGCAGAAGTGCCAGCCTTGCTGCTACTGCTGGGACCACGTGGGAATAGATTTGCTATAAAGTTGGGGATGTGGGGCAAAAAAAAGTCATTGAAACAGTAACACTGACACAGGCCTTTTGTTTCCTCTCCTTTCGTTTTGTTTCCAGAAGAAAAGGGTACCACACACTGGCTGTGTGCAATCTACTGAGGCCCAGTTGTTCCCAGGGCGAGAAACACAGGTGAGCTCCTGAATTGCTTTCCCTACATCTCTTTTCCTTTTCTGACGCTATAATTTTAGAGGTTGAAGCAGATGAAAAAGGCTTTTCCACTGTAACACAAGGTCTTTTCTTCTATTGCCTGTCACAAGTGTAATGACTTGTGATTTTCTGTTCCTTTTGCTTCCAGAATGAGCTCGGATGGAGCTCCCTAATGATAACAAACCATCACTGCAGTAATATTGATACCTGTTGTAATCACTGGCATTCTGGCTTTTCAATTTTCACTATTTGCCTTGGATCAAGTAGCTCTGTGCTAATGCAACAGAAGGTCACCAGATGAAGGGGCTGATAACAGAGAGGGACTGTTCTACTTAATATGCATGGAGGATTATGCTTTTCAGTCGTCCTGGAGCTAATCTTTCAAGTTGTCCTTTTTTGACTTTCTCAGTTTAATCAGTTTAATCTCATCTTCCTTCTTTTCTGATTACAAGGATTTTCTGTAGAAACCTTGCCTCTACAATAAGGACCATGTGGCAATTTATTCTTATATTGATTCCAACATTTCTTTTCCACTACCAGGGCTCTGATGTAAGGGTGAAGGGTGAAAGCTAGAGGGGAAGCAGAAGGGGTCCCTCTAGTGCCTCCTGCCTAGCAAATCCCCACACTTTTGTTATCTAGGAGTCTGAATACTCCTTTAATAAACTTGAAGTCAGATATGGCACTCAGATTGGAAATACTCAGCTGTGATTAAAAGTTAGAGGAGACAGTAAGAGCAATAAAGCATAATAACAAGGCACACCAAATCTGGGGCATTGGTAATCAAAGTGTTCGGGGTACATTTTCCAAGGGGCTCTTTCATGGCTGCCATCCCAGCTGCTTACCCAGCAGAATGTACCACTTCTTGCCCCACAGGTGGGGAAACCAGATTCAAGGGCAGAGAGTTAGGCAGTGGCCAGTCTGCACAGGTGTGTCTGGGCATGTATTTGCATATGCATTTGACTGCATGGGCAAACTTCTCCTGTCTATCTATTTCTTGTCTATCTTCCTAGGACAGGAGGAATTCCCACAATTACTGATTTTTTCCTGGCAGAGAGATGAAGACTTCTTAGCACTGGACTGATGTTTTACCTATTTATGTCTGCAGCATATAGTGAAAAAAAGCAAGAGGCAATATGCTTTTCCACACACCTCCTAACCCTTCAGTCAGAGGCTCAGGCAGTTATAGGTAATAGTCAGGCAGCCCCACTTCAATAATAAGCTGACTCTGTTCAAAAAGCAAGTGAGAGGTTCGAGAGACAATTGACATCTTGCCTTTACACTAAATAAATAATGGAGGAATTGCCTCAGTCTCCCACTATTTAGCTGCTGCTGCTTTAGACAGCATCATCACATCTCCACAGTCCCTCATTCCACAGACAACTGCAATGGTTATCTGCAGTCTCAGTTTCCCCAGACACACACACTTGTTGACTTATGAGTAGTACAAAAGCAGTGAGATGAGATCTGATTAAATGGGTTGGTGTTTAGTCCTGTAAAACTGTTCTAATTTTCCTACAAGTAATGAAGGATTTTGCTTTCTCTTCAGGGTTTCTGGAGATAATGATATACCATAGCCAGCGGAGGTGAACATCTGTTTTAAGAACTGTGAACTTACAGAGACCATTTGTCTATCTGATCTTCCTTTCTTGTTTTTCAGTGTACCCTATCAATTTCTCTGTTAATTAAATAGATGTGAAATCACTAAACCACTGGATCTTGGAAGAAACAATTAAACAACAACTGAAATAAAAAAGTGGGAAGGAGGGGATTCGCCTTTTTTTCCTCTCAGCTGATTCTGCTTGGTAGAAATTGGCCTACTTTTTGAGCATGCACTTTCCTTTCACAGAAAGAAAACCTGCATTCATGAGGGCGTATCCACCTAATGGCAATATGGTAGAGTTAACCCAAGAGAACAATGCATCCTGTTAATCTGCTCATGTTTAATTGGAAAGTACAATATGGAATGGCATTTTAAAGGCAGATTGTAAATGTTCTTGAATTGGTTGCTATTTAATTGATGCAACTGGCACTTAAATATGTGTACCCTAAAAAAAGAGAGTGAGCGAAAGCAACCAGAAATTCTGAGTCACATTTTCCTTTTGAATATTACCCATACCAGTTATATGCAAAAATAATAAGCACTAAGCTACTGCCATTGACCTCTGCACATGCTATCTGAGGAGAAAATATCTGCACTGGCCAGCGCCCTGCAGCAGCCAGGAGCTGGAAAGCCTGGGAGCTGTGGGATGTGCAGAGTCACCGCTTCAATCCCGCATGCTTTCCTTGCTTTCTCCTTTGCCCACAAGCATCTGGACAATTGCAAGCTCCCCTGAGAGCTCTGCAGGGACCAGTGGAAACCTCTGACCCATGCACTGCCCCTGCTGCACCTCTGCCTCTGCTCTGCCTCACAACAGGAAGAGAAGCAGGCCCAGCAGTGACCCAAGTGTTTCCTAGGAATGGCAGCAGGGAGTGAGGATGGAAAGTATGAAGGCTGATGCTACTGCATTGCAGAGAAGGACTGAAGAAGAGTCACAAGGAGGCTGTGGTTCCCTAAAGACAAGAATTTGGATCAGGGCTGCTTTCTAGGACAGCAGAGGGCAAACGACATGCTTTTGTTTCACCAGCTGTATTCATCTTTAAACCATACTAGAGGTAATGGCATGGCTTTACAGGACATTGAAAACCACCCTTTGATTATGCAGGGCACATCTTTCCTTACAGGCATGAGAAAAGGGGAGACTGCTGGAATCCAAGTCCTTTGGCGACCCAATACTTGTATGACTAAACTATTGTCTATATGAAATTACTTCCCACAAAACCATAAACTTCTTCACTAAAAAGTGAAGTATCACACTGTTAAAAAGACTGTCACAAAAGCAAGTGAAAAAAGCTGAGCATTTTTTGCTTTTGTCCAACCTCATTTTCGCCACTGCCACCAGCACTCCCTATCATATGCACACAAAACCATACACTTTAGTCTTCCAGAAACCTCCTTACTGAGTTTTTCCTTGTACATATGACAGATTATTTCTTGAGCCTTCTGACTGAATTATGTTTCCCCTGCCAACACTATCCATTGTGTGGAGGCTGAAGTCATAATCTGTGAAATGAATAGTACTTGTTAAAGATCTTATAAATAATCTTATCACATGAATATAGCAGAAATTTGCCCAGATGAGAAATACAGCTCATGAGACTAAATTTTTGCAAAATAGTGTCCCTCTGAGAAAGGGTTTCAGCAGTAGGAAAAAAAAAATAGGAAATAAGGAAAAGGAAAATGACAGCCCTACAATTCCCTGTGTATGAACAACCCTGTTGGATGTTGCAAGGCTGTTGCAATCTTCACTTTTCTACATCTGCAGTGTGTCTGGTCTGTCCCTTATCTAGAAAAGACCAGAATATCTCCTGATGTGTCTTGAATAGCATAAACTCAGAAGCAATGGAAGAGAGGATGGGCATTTGTGGTAACCAGGATGCACATTGTGTGCAGCAGGGACATGGTAGATGTATAGGTGATAGTCTGGAAGGGAGATGGGAGGAGATAATGAGGTGGGGCAGACACAGCAGAAATTACCCAGTTCTGTTGTTTCCAGACCATTACTATTGTATCCTCAATTGCCTGGCAGATGTCCTTTGTATCTGATTAATAAAAGTTGGAACAACACATTTTTCTAGCCAGGTTTTTTTTGTCAAGTGGTAATTTCTCCTCTACTGAGCTGTAAGGATCAGGAGAAGGTATCCATAATGCTACAGCAGCTGGAACCCAGAAGACCCTGACAAGAGAAGGCAGCACAGGGAGAGGCGAGAACAGAGGGCTGTGTGCAGAAAGCAGCACGGCAGTTTTGGAAGGAAAAGCAATAGGAAACTTTTAAATTGCTGAGCGTGAGCTAGTTCTTTCCAGAAAACTGGATTACAAATAATCCTGTCTGTAAAATTACTAGGGAAAATAAAAAGTAAAACGGCCAATCTCAGTTCATCTCTCTCTTTTGAGGAGAAAAACAGCCTGGAACAGTTCTAAGACATGCATTTCAATTCACAAAAGGTCCTGATGTAACACCTGCACCAGTGTCTGATCTGGATTTTCAAGTGAAACCTTTGTGGGTCATTTGTGCACTCACAGTATTGGCAAATAAGGGTGATATTACATAACAGAAAGCCATACACTTTTCCCTAGTTGCCCTAATTATATTCTGCTATTAAATGATTATTATGTAAATGTTGAAAGGGGAAGAACTTGTATAGTAATGGAATTCCTCTCTGTTCCTGTAATCTATTTATTGAGGTTTTTACAATTATTTTTATATTAAAAGAAAAAGAGTAATAAATATGAGTCCAAAGAAACTACAGAGCAAAGGCATTTGTGATTGGATTAGTGAATCCAGAACATAATCATCAATAGATGTCTTTATTATTAATATAAAGTAGCAATTTTGGCTGAATGATTAGCCAAAGTTTCAAAGCCTTGCAGAGTGGTTTCTATTTGCATAAGAAATCAGCAGTGTACATCAACTGTACTCTTGGTATAATCTTAAAAAGTCAGAGGAAAAATTTCACCTGAAGACTCATTTTCCTGAATGCAACAAAAGCTATACCATCAGCAAAGACTGTTATTCTCCTTCAGGAATTCCCAGATCTGCCACCCTACCTAGAGACCTCACCATCCAAGACCTGCTGCCTGGAAGCTCCCTCTCCACAGCACAGAGCCAACAGTTCTTGTGCCCTCTCCTGCCTGCTCAACAGCAGGCTTCAGCCAAGAACCTCTCTGCTTGCACCAATGAGTTGCTCCTGCTGTTGCCGAAGCTCTGATACACCATGGTTCTTCATGGCACTCATCGTCCACCAAGAGTGACCCAGTAATTCCCAAGGAAGTCTGAAGGACATCGCAGGCGTAATCGTGTCTAAAGTTTGGTGAAGTGGGGAGGATCAGGTACCACTCAGAAAGCCATCTTAGGAAGTTTTCAGCTTGAGAAGAATACAAAAGCTGCCAACAGAGGAGCTGGTTCACTGTAGGCTTTGAGTAGGTATTATCAAGTCCTTCCCTTCTGGACAGAGGAGGTGCCAAGGTTTGCTTGTCCCATGGCATGTCAGCCATGGCACTGGGTCAAGCATTTCACCCAGGAGCTGGCTGAGAGTCTATGTTTGTAGTAAATCTGCTACATTTTACATTAAAATGTCCAGTAGGTGCTGCCCCTTTATTCTTTCAAGGATGATTTTCCTCATGCTTTGCATTGCTTCAGCGGCATCTCCCAATGGATGCTAATTTTATTTCTAGTTTTGTGGATAAGGCAAAAGATTTATACAGGCCCTCTCTCTTAACTTGCTTCCTTTCAATTTATTTTTTTTTTCTTTCTTCTTCCTAAATATCACCACTTAATATTTCTTTGGCCACAGCATAGCAATTGGGTGTGACCTTTTACTCTGATTTGTCATTTCATTCCATACTAACTGTGTTATAAGGACCTGTATATTCCTGTATATTTATTGAACATCTTTAAAATCTGTGCTTGGTTAATGATTGAGGCGACCAAAACTCTGGTGTGTGCTTTGGTTCTTACTCAGCTTGAATATTTAAATGACTTCTTGCTGGTCTTAATGCATTTATTCTATCTAAATTGAAATCTGTGCAGTCATTTGCCCAGCTTGATTTTTTTTTTATTTTATTTGTTTGCTGTTTGTATTCTTGTGCTTCACAGTCTCCTCATGAAACTCTGTTACTTGGGTCACTCCTATTTTATTATTCTTATTTTGCATATTCCATTTAAGATTTTGATATTGATCTTGTTTTATTTAAACTATTTTATTATAGGGTTTGAGAAGCAGACTACTGAGCACAGAGTGAGGGGCTAATACTACAGGACCCTTGTCTCTTGAATTGATCTAAGGCTGTCACTTCCCATACTGTCTGGAGAGTTACCCAAAGATTTAATCTAAGAACAGAAGTTGGAGGGCTAAGCCATTGCACAGGATTTGTCCCTTGCAACAAGATGTAACCTGACAGAGTCCATGGAATTGTAGCATAACACTTCAAACATGCCCAGAGATAACAGTCATTTTGCAGAGGTGCTACCAAGCATCTCTGATGAAAGCTGCAGAAATTGTACTGGAAAATTCTATTGCTGGTACAAAACTGGTGCATCTTTATTTCTGTTTCCACTCTTCTTACAATGGCACTCTTTGTGATAGATGTAGTAAACCATATCCCTCCCATTACAACAGCAGTACTTTTCATCACCTTTAATTATGTCAGATGCAGCAGGAAGCTCTAGCTCACCTCCATTTACCTGATGCATTACTGTCATTTTGAAGGGCAGATGTTCTTACATACCATGCTTCAAAAAGCTCAGCTCTTTTCTATTGCTTTACAGAGACATGCTCCAATGAGAGGTACTTCTCGTATGTGACACACCAACTGCTTCTGTTATCCACACCACCACACACACAGATGCTTCCCAAACTAGTGCAGTTTGTCACCATTCTGTTCCAACACATCCTCTGTACATTGGTTTTACAGCTCTACTTGGGATTGCTATTGCAATATTCTGGAGAATTTATCTTATTTTTTGTAAGGGAAATGCTCACCGTGTACTGCTACCTGGAGACCAGCAATTCCAATTCATAAACTTTCAAACTTGTTTTCATCCTGTAACAGAGTGAAAAGCCCATCTATTCAGAGCCTTCACAGGCTTATATTTTGCAAAATTGTTGACTTGCAGAAGAAGACGCCCAACTCTGGCTTAAAAAAGTGGAGAATTTTATACCCTAGAAACAAGGAGTTCTGACCTTTAAAAGTGCTTTTCTTCATACCTTCCATCAAATGGGCATCCCCAACAAAGCATTTATAAGAAAATGAAAAAGCGCATTTAATGAAAATACCAATAAGATCCAGCCAGTCCTCCTCACACTCTTTATGCTAAGTCTCCAGACCCCAGCCCTTCACAAGGCCCTTCAAAATAGGTTTACCATACAGTGTCCATTTTAGACTCCTTGTTTTACTTTCTACCTTGAGGAACTGGTCAAACAGACAATAACAGAAAGCACGGCAGCATCATAAATCTGTAAGAGACCTTTATCTTTTAGAGCAGTTCCTACCTCCCCAGCCCAGATGAAGGTGTGATGCAGGACACATGATTGCTCCAGTAAAATCACAGCATCCCTCTGGTGACAGTAGTGGCAAGGTGTGTCAGCACAGCACTCCTTGGTGGCTTCAGCATCCTCAGATGCAGTGAGGAAGACGTCAATATCATCTCCAATAATTCACACATTTCCTGCCATAAGGGCCCTCTGGGGGTATGCATGCAGCTCAAATCCTGGCCTTTCACTTCTTCCTACAAGAGCAAAGGAAATATTTCTTTTCTCAGGCCTCTAAAGAAAGTTTACACCTTTATTTCTGAACCACCAAAGAAGGCAGGCTTTAAATAATACATTTCTGGAGTGTTTTTGTGCAAGTGTCAGGGATGGATGAACTCATTTGAACCACAGAGCAGTCGGAAAAGTGGCATTAAGAGCACACCTGAAGTCAGCTGTGAAACTGCTCTGCCTCTAAAAAAAAGGCCACTGAAGAGCATGAGAGGTGCCTCAAGAAGGGAATCACCACCACCACCACCACCAACTCATGACCACATGCTGAATCTCAAGTATCCAAGTTTAAAAGAAGCAAGATCACAGCAGTCCTTTGACCAATCATTGTCAAGTGATTACAACAACTCACTGAGAAAAACTGTCAGTTTTGTAACAAAATTGTTATATTTCTTTTGTCAGTAATTACCCAAAGAAGACCACCCACAATATTTTTCTTTTTTTACTTATTGCAAACAAAAGATACAGGTTTTGTGTATCTAGGCACAGACTGAGAAGAAAGAAGTGAGATTAGTGAAGCTGGTGTTAGATCTTGCTTTTAGAAGGGAAATTAAAAGACCTTCTCACATGACCATATGGCAGGAAACAAGATCCCTCACAACACATGCTCCCAGGCTAGAACCTGAAGCTTATGTTTTCATAAGTCCTTGGGACTTCACAGCCTGTTCAGGCATCAGAGAATACAATTAAACAAGCAAACATTATTTTCCATTGTTCTCAGTGGGAATTCTTGGTCTTCACCATTCTGAAATGACACCCTTAACATGCTGATTTCAGAGCATTTATACCCTGCGGGAGTTTTATCCTTTGACTGTGTCAGCTCTAAGTAGATGGAAATTTGAATGAGTTGCAATTGGTTTTATCAACTGGACAAAAGAAACAGACGTGAAAAAATCACAGACGATCTTAACGAGAAAATGTCATGTTCTACAGCATTCTGTGACTATGTGGACTTCTATAGGACTACATATATGTCTTCCAAACCCAAAGGGCAATAGAAGTATAATGTATTCAAATGTTTCAGGGTGGTCCTATATATTAAAAAAATAGAAAAAATCCATTTCCTTTCAGAATATTCCTGGATATATTCAAGCATCTGCAGCTTGAGCATAAAAATTGCCAAAAAAACCCCAACCAGATCTGTTTCCTCCTTCCTGGAATTTAATCTGTTCCTACACTGAATGTTATCCCTACAGAGAGAAAAATTCAGCATCTCACATTACTTTGGAGTGAGGTTTGTCAATGATCCAAAAGAAATCCCCCTTTACATGACCAAATGTCTTTCTACTGAGGTTGAGGTTATTAATACTCTGTTGAGGATTGCATTTTTCTTTTATTAAAGCAATTAAATTAACTTCCTTATATCAGAAGACATAAAGAAGATATAAAATACATTCCCATCTTCAGCATTCACCTGATCTTTGTAGTATTGCAGATCACATTTCTTCAGATGAAAACAAAATTCAGTTTTGGTCTTGGGAATCTTTAAATATGTACGTAGCCTGAGAGATATGGAAGACAAAGCTCAATTTCATATTGCTTGCAGTTGACTTCTGTTTCTGGCCATTGTACACTTCTCTTAGATGAATACCACAAATTGTTTGTGCATGAAATGTCTTTGAAAGAGCAAGGTGTAAGAGAGTTATGAGAAATAACAGAACTAATTTTTAGTGAAATTATATCAAGGCAGAAAAAAATCATCCTTTAGCACCTGAAGAGCACAAGGATGATTTTTACTAGCAATTCTGGAGGTGAAACAATAGGACGTTTTGGGTTTTATTTTCTGCTTGCTACTTTCTCTGTCTTAAATGCTGTTTATAATTTTAAAAAATCAGTATCTTTCATGTTTTCTTAAATGCCAAGCAAGATAGAGCCCTTAGACAGAGCTTTTATGACTATTGCTACCATTTGGGTACGGTTTTTTTCTGCATATTGAGATTTTTTTAGGGCAGAACTATTTTTTCTTAATTCTGTTACAATTACTTTCCCATAATTTTTTCTTAGCTAATAATAACCATGAACTTGGCTTAATTTTGAAGCTTAAAAATTTGGAGTCTTTCCTCATAACATTCTTTTTAAATCAATCCCTTCCCACTTTCAGTCTGACTATCTAAAAATGCACCTTTCAAGATCAAAAGAGTGATTAGAAACCTGGTAATTTCTCTGTTCTTATCACACTTTTTTTTTTCAGCACAATTTTAACATGGGAAAGTTTATTTTTCACTATTATTTAGCAGCAGCTTTTCATACAGAGTACAAGAAATAATCAGAACTACAAATCCATATGATAGAATAATTCAGTTGGCTTAAATTCCAGTGGGCATTGGTCAGAGTCCGTCCCAAGAATATTTTTCCTGTATCTGATATTGTATTTAGAAAGAGTGAAAAAAATTCCAACAATTGAAATGGGGAAACAAAAAGAGCCCAAACCTCTTAGACAGCACTGTAGTAAGCACAAGAAAAATACAGGTTTACCAGAGATTTGGGTAATGCCAAACTCCAGTTATGTGACCACAAAACAAGAGATCTCACATCTCTTCTGTATCCAATGCAAAGCTTTACCTGTAACTAAAATACATTTTGGAGTGGAAGGGCTGGACATTGCTACGAGTTTTTACTTCTTTTTAATGGCAAAAAAGGACTGTGCATATGTGTGCATGTGCATGGTGTGCAGTTTCTTGTTCTTTCCACCCGAGAAAGAACTGGAAAGGCAGGTCTTCTTGGTCCTGTTTTCTTGAGGGAACTCACTGGCAGGCACGAGAACTAAGTAGAAGCTGCTCTTGCTTAATGCAGTGGAGATCAGGATTGGTTCACTGTCTTTGTGAGAACAGAATCTGCAATGAGCATTTGAAAGCTATCAATACTAGAGAAGGCCTATGGAAACATTTCACAGGTACATTTTCAGGGCTGAGAAATGAAATTTGTTTTAATAAAGCCAAGCAAAAGAGGCTTTAATAGGACTTTAGCAATGCATAAGACTTCAGTAGTCCTCTGCCCAAGGGTGTCTTTATCACTATGGGTAGTAGTACCTTGTCACCAGACTAGGTTTTAATTACACAAGCCATGGGCAAAACTAAGTCTGCTTTCTAATACCATTTTGATGTGGTACTCCCTGTATCTCTAGGAAATTAAGATCCCTGCTATGCTTATCCTCTCTTGAGCATTAAAGGGCAAGGGCCATTGCCAAAGACAAGAGTTATGCTCTATATTGCTAGTGGGGGAGAAGCTGAATTCTGCTCATTTCAGTAAGTGACTTAAACGCCCTACACACCTCCAGTAGCACACAGAGATTAAACTTACCACTTTTGCCGTGGCAGTTAAAAGGCATTAATCCCAGCACATACCAAGCACTAGTTGCAAAAATACCTTCCTTTTAATTAGGGCAGCACTTAGTTCAGATTGCCAGTTTTTTCCTGGAGCACAAAACCTGCAATACCACAGCACCAGATGAATTTGCTGTTCCAGCTGCAGCACTTGAGTCTGTCGTGAACTCTCTGCCTCCTAGTTCAGAGTTGCACCACCACAGCTGTCTGAAATGACCAGATGTAATTGGGTTCAGTGGAGTTCAAAGCTATACTCCAACTTCCTCATATCAAAGTCCATTGATGCAGTGGCAGATGAAGCACATTGAAATGCTGGGAGAGTGGGAGGGAAGTTACAAGCAGACAATGTTCAGGTCTGACCTGTTAGATGCCAGGATGCAGTACACAACCAGCTTTTGGTTGAGTTTTCAAGAACACAGGTGTGTTCCCCTCGAGAAGACTTTATCTCCTCCTCTAATTGCTGCAAAAGATATCTCATTTTTTGCTAATGTACTTTGTCTATTCTGTGGCTTGATACTTCTGAGACTCATTTACTTTTTTTTTTTAAATGTCAGAGCTTTCTCCTGAGATTGTTCATTCATTATATTTATTTTCTTGGACATGATTTAACAAACCATCCCTGAAGAATTTGCAGCTATTAACTTCATCAAACAGAAGCTCAAGTGAGAGTTAAAGGCAAATGGTCTAGAAGAAAGCAATGGGCCAAAGCACCTCCAGGGTATTCATCAGCCCCAAAACTCATTTCAATAACTCTTTCTCACAAGACATGGTAAAAGAAAAAAAAAGAAAAATAAAAGAAAATTGAAGTTTTGTTGTTGCTGGTATGAGATCATAAAGCACAAATAAAATCTAGATAAGCATAGCAAAGTTGGGGTTCTTTTTTCAAGACAGTCAAGTTACTCAAGTCTTCACCCTCCTTTCTGGTTGAGCCTTACACACTGTCCATTTTTACCTCACACATTCACCCCTGTAAGCTCCTGGCCAGCAAGAACAGCTACCCAGCTACACTGTCATGGGATGGCCATTCAGCTCACACTGCTCTCAGTGTCAGCTCTTGGTTTGTGGACCACCAGGGCTGATGTTCAGTAGCAAACTTATTCTGTGAAGAAAACCTACCTGCTGCCTCTAGTAAAACCAAGGAAGCTACAAGTGGCAGTATGGCTAGCTCACCTCATGTGGTCCTCAGAGATGGATATGATGAGTATACCATATAATGTAACATAGTTGTATAATCTTGGTCATCCTCCAGGCTGTAATTGCAAATTAATTCTGATGAACAGAACATGATGAAGGGTCTGAACACAGAAGTCCATCTGGTTTTCTCCAAATACACCAGCTGTACACAACCGAGAATGTCCATTAATTCTGTGCACATAATTCCAAACAGTATGATTTCATACAAAATATTGCTTCTTTCTACAAACTCCGTCTCACCAGAGACTGTGCCCTTTCTTAAAAACACTGATTAGACTTAATTATACACAGATAAAGAATGTAACTAAGTCATTGTTGTTGCTGCATGTAAGTCGCACGTAAGTTTTTCTGCAGATGTTCTGTATCTGCTCCTGACAGAAGCAGACTCAGTCATTTGGTCATTTGTTTGGTTCTGAATATTTCAGCATCTAAAAATAAAAAGAAATAACAGAAGCCCTTCAAATCAAAAGAACTTTGCAGTACACAGCAAATTAAAGAATGTCAATTTGGTATTTTTTTAATGTCATGTTAATGTTATTTTCTATTCTGTAAAGACACATAGGAGAGCCAAAGCACCAGGGAGTAGCATCCACACATGACCTAACAACTTTTACAAGCTATAAAGAAATGTGTACAAAATATTTTGTCCAAACTTTTATAATATTACCTGTGGTCCTTGAGTTAGTCGGGATGTCTTAGTCCAGGATCCATTGCTCTATGTTTAATTTTTGAGTATAGATGTACATATTTTTTTATTTCAGAAATGCTTTTTTCAATATTTGATAAGAATGAAGACACTGGTTTTGACACTTTCATGAATTTGGGAGAGTTTCATGCTGTTTATGAGTGAGTCAAAAGTATCTTTTCTGGTTATATATGTCCTCTAGAATTTGAATAAGTATCCCTAAAGAAATCTATTTGTGTCTGGTGCGCAACTAGGAACACAGAGCCAAAGCCCATTGAAATTGTATGTAACATTTCCATTAATACCTATCAGTTTTGAATCAGGCCACCTACCAAGTGCTATTAGGATTTCCCTATACCATTACAAATGGACCGTTTCTATAGGTTTTTTACCTGCAGTAATTTTTTAAAATTTGTTCTCAGTCAGCCTGAAACAATTTGTCAGCAGTATAGCTGGAAAGAAATTAGAGTACTGACTAACTGGATTGCTGGGTGACTGGCATTGCCATCTTAGCAAAGGTCCAAATTCTTGTTCAAACCTCTCCTGCTCACATCCAGTGTCAAGCAGGTTATTCATTGCAGATCTCCTGGGAGAATGTTTTAACCAGGCAAAAATGCCATAAAGTTATTTGTGTAGCTACTGGGTAAAAAATAAGTGAAAACATCATGTGGGAAAGGAAATGTTTCTTCTAAGACACAATTATTTTTCACTTTTTAAAAAAATATATTTTGTTGAAGAAAAAGACTGCTTCAAGTTGAACTAAAACTTTTTTATATTCTCTGCTCTGCAGCCCAACCAAAAAAAAAAAAAATTCTATTATTTCCACTGTGCTACTTCTAACCTTTCTATTTCATTCAAACTAGGTTTACACAATTTGCTTTCTAAAGAGCGATGGCATCAGGATCTGTGGAGCAGCCAGGGTCAAAATTTCACTATTTTTGAATACACCTACAATACATAGAGATTTGCATAATAGGCCCTAATGCCTCCTTCAGAATCATTATGGTCTATTGAGTAAATAATGTGTCTACTGAAAATGGTTGAAATACCCATTTAGTTGATAGACCCTATTGACTCCTAATAAAAAGCTATTAGAGCTGAATAAATATTATGCATTTTAAAACTTGCCTAAATATATTCCATTTCCAGGTATTTTTATATTTACACAATCGACTGTAAAGAAAATATTGTATCTGCTCCCAGACGGCCCCAAGAGAAAACTTAGAGGGCTTCCCTTCTCATAGGGTTTTTTTCTTAGCTTTTCAAGACACTCAGATATTTGAGTGTTTGTTTTGTTTTTGATGAGACTGAGATGGGAGAACAAAATCAGAACAAGAAAGAAAATTAAACTACATGAGTTGGTACTTAAATTAAGATTTATGTTTTCAATGAGTTAGCATAGGATTTAGCCATGCTCTCTTGGGTTTATCTGTGGGATTGAACAACACATTCTTTACAGACAATTGTTTAAATATGCAAATACATTGAAAAGAATGCACATACACAATGTGTAAAATGCACTTTTTCATTTACTCAGTCTTAAATTTTTTCTTGAGAGCCGAAAGAGTCTCTCAAGTTAAAGCATACTTTGATAATTATCCATACATACATTTTTTATTTCTTTTTGCTAATCCACAGCAAATCTGAAGCAACTCTAAACAGCTGTAACTGTTTAGCATAAAGATTTCAGACTCCAGATGTGCCTTATATTGTTTTGTGTCCCATCTCAGAGTTTCAGATCTTGTGTTCTGGATTGCACATCCTGATACTCCATTCACAGTCATGTGGACATAAAAAATAGCCAGGACACAAATCTGATACAGAAGTGTCTCATGTGCTTAGTTCAAGTGAAAGCAGGGCAGGGAAGTGGCTGCTGCTGTTCTGCTCACAGGCATGGTTCAACTGCTTGTAAAGAGCAAGAACAGGTACAGACAGTGACAGAAGTGATCGTTTTAGACATCTTCACACAAGCTGACTGCTTGTTCTCCAGCAATCACAGACTCTTGTTTGCTGTTCTCTTGTTGTTTTCAAGTGGCTCACATATTTATGTACATTTCTGGATCTCATCAGCCTCTAGAAGACCACCAGAAAAACTTGCCAGCAATCTGCACAGAGGTCAAAGCAGAAGGCTGTACTTTGTGGCCCATAAGAGCTGCACAGGATACAGCTTTGTGGTCCAATACAGCTGTATGTAGGAGCTGTGCATCGATCTGCGGCGCTTGTTTCCAAAATCACACTCAGTCACTCCCAGGTCTTACCATGCAGTCATTGACTGTGTCTACTCTACTAAACCTCTTCATAAGCTCAGTCTTCCAAAAGGTTGCCTTGACTGTATATTGCTGTGACAGTGTTATGCAAATTGTTTTCTCAGTTTATTTAATTTGATGTTGGCAAGAATAGAGGGTTAATGGCCTTGGCACGAACACATCTTGCTGCTATTTTCCAGACAGTTCCTTGAATATCTGAACACTAGAAAGTCTTCTTCAGTCTCACAACAGAAAACAAACACAGAAAGGTCTAATCTAGCTTTTAGTGTTATCTCATTTTGGACTAAAAATGTTGAAATCTCCAAACTGTAGCTGATTCATCCTGTTCAGAACACACCTCATTTGGTTGCTTCATTCCTCTCCTTCCTCTGCTGTCTACAACTGTCTTTTACGTTTTATCCATCCTGTGTATGTTGCAGAAAGTATAGGCCACACCCTTCTCCTTTCACTTCTTCCTCCAGACTCCTCACTAGGTCCTTGAGCACCAAACTGTATGCAGGAGACAGAGGTCTTACAGAGCATTGGTTTGTGAAGAAACCATGATGCACAAATGGTTTCTATATTCTTACATCCTCTATGGTATTAAATAATTCTCCTTTCTGTGCTTGAGGGATACTGAAGTTGTCAGTGAGAAAGACCCTCAAGGAACTGAAAAATTCTCCACAGATACCCCTCAGTATTGGAGGTGCAGCATGGCCCCACCTTCACCTCCATATCTCTTGTCTTATGACAGCCACTTTTCCCTGACCCTCAGAAAGACAGAGACAAGTTCATCCCGTGTCCTGCCAAAGAAAGTTTTTCACAGCCAGGGTACCAAAGGCTGTCCTTTCTGATATTTCTAACTGACTGGTGAAAAGCACAAGTTAGAGAACTGAATGAAAAATAACAGTTTAGGAGAGAGAATAATTATATTGTCATTTTTTTTTTCATTGTAGAATATTGATGTATATGTTCTCAGTGGTTTGCATAAGTAACTTCATTTCTGTCTTTCATTGTCCCTAATAAACTTGAAGGCACCATCTGATCACTACTTCTGGATGCCTATCGTATGGCTAAAAGTTGATGACACTTTCAGTTCAAGCTTCTGTTTCTCTCCTCCCTTCCCTCTCTACCCAACAAAAGATTTTAGGCACTCCACACTTTCTATACCTCTGGCTCCCATGCAGCATTTGCAATAGTAGAAGCACTGGAAAGCATAGAAGCCAAAAAATGTTAATAGGGCAAACAGAATGTAATTGCTTATGTGTGCTGGTTATATCCTGAAACAAATTGTTTCTTAATGCTGAGGTCAGACAGGGTTTAATTAGGAGAAATACAATTGGTGTAAAATTTTGCAGCAGGCTGCTTGTTTGGTGTCATGCCAAGTCAACATCAAGCTTTTCCAAATGGAAATTTTCATTAGAGGCCATTGGCAGCCTGGCTAGGCTGAGTTTCAACTTTTTCGTGTCTCCTGGTAACATGAACCTGAAACTCACCATATCTGCTTCCTAGTAACAGGCTGTCCCTGTCACAACTGTTCTGCCACATGCACACAGCTTCTACATATGTAGTAACATGTGGCTACTTGCTTCTGGCCCCAAGCTGTCAAGATCTGCATGCGTATAGGACTTCTCTTCAGCTTTAAGACTGTTCATAAATGACACTTTATTTTCATATTGTTTTCATATCAGAAAGATATAGAGAAAGAAGCCTTTGAACCTCAGCTGAGGAAGGGAAATTTCTAAGCCGTTTTTGTTGCATTCTGACTTGGTTTTGGTTTTTTTGCACAACTCTATGCAAAGAACTCAGGGATTCTTACTAATGCTTGAAGCAACGATTCTGCTCTTTACATTGATTAACACAGCCCCAGTGCTTGTGCTGCCAAGGTTAAGGTTGTATCAGCGTTTCCTTTATAGACCCTTCTGTTCAAGAGACAAATGTTTAACTTGAATGAGAAAATTTGCCTCAGGGTGTATTTTTTTTTCCTTTTACCTAATTTTGTGAGTTAAGTTGATGCTTATAAAACTAAGGGATGGGCATTCTGGCTTACAGCAATTAGGCATCGAAGGCTTAGCATACCTCAGTCACAATTTGTGTCTTTTCTTCCTATTCCCATCCTGACATGGAGAACACTGGTGACAACAAAGGAAATGTGACCTGATGCATGCCACAACTTATGTGCTTTAAAGTTGAGCTACCGGGTGATATTTACTCCAGAAAGTGCTGTCAGCAAAAGGTAGGAGCAGAAGAAGATTTGTGGCTACTGTGAAAGCAGGCTGGGGTAGCAGGTGAGCTGGCAGAGAACAGCATGTGAGCCAAAATGCCACTGTAAATAAGAAACACCAGGTTATGGGAGGGAGAAACTGCTGGGAAGAAAGTGGCAGAGACCCAAGTAGATAATCATTGCACAGCAATTTTTTAAAGTAAACAGAAGCCTTTTCATTTCAATATCTCTCTGCCCTGGTTCAGACTATACCTGAATCAGCACTTACAGAACCACCTCCTCCCTGAAGGTGACATTTTCTCTTCTTTGTGTTTTTTTAACCAGTGGTCAGTCCCTTATTTCCTCTCCCCTTTCTGCTCTCAGTATCTTTTGAGGGAACAGCATACTGTGCACCCTTTCCTCTCTCTCTCAGCTGAGGGCTAGCTGAGGTGCACTGCTGCCTCTGTCCTCCTTCACCCCTGCACTAATCCTATTTTATTTTCTGTTGTATGAATCCTTATCCCTGCCATGCTGTATCTGCCTTGTTGCTGCTCATGTGCACAGTTCATAGCAGCAATGAGAGTTAGCTCTACTTATTGTGGATAGATGTGTGCAGAAAAAAGAAAAACAATTTTGTTGCTGTTCTTCATCTGTGCCCACATGCTCCAGTTAGCAGGAGCAAAAAAGGGCCATTCAGATTTAGCAGAAAAGAACAAAAATATGGGAATATCCAGTGCATATGTATGATCTTCCACACAGAAGTGCTTTGAAATATTTGTGCTGTGAAATTTATCAAAATTTTTTCTTAGACTTGGAGATTTAATCAGATTTTGTGAGGTTTAGGGAGGAAAGTAAACTTTCATATAGAATGATAAGATTACTTTTTGGGGAGGATGAGGGGGCAATGAGCAAAGGATTTTACATGACTAAATTAAGATTTCACATGTTTCTGTCTTTTCTTCACTTCTACGATGTCAATTTAGGGCATGTTTCATGGTGCCAACTGACTATACGATTTTTCCCAAGTTTTGGCACTGAAATCTCATACTGGCACAGATTATACTGCTTCAAATTCCTGACTGGGAGGGCACAGCTAGGTTAAAATTGAGGTGTGAATCATGGCCTGTGCCTTGGCAGCCCAGAGCTTCTGTATGGCCTGAAAAAAACCACTACACTTGTCAACTCAAACATCTATTCTCACAAACACCCTGATAACTCACCTGCTTCCCTCTCCCATATGAGTCCATCCCCCTTTGGCCCTTCTGGGGCTACCTGGCTACTTGGTTTCCCCTTGGCAGAGGGAAAGCAGCATCACTTTTTCCTCCATCAAAGAAATGAACAAACAGCAAGGTAGAAGAGGGCAGCATCTTGACTACCTTTGCTTTAGATTTTGTCAATTTGGGGTTTTGAGTTTCTCACTTTATTAAACACATTTTCATGCATGTGTGACTACAAATGTATGTACTGGGCTCTGGTACTGCAGCAGAGGATTAGGTGGTGAGGTGGGGGTTGAAGGAGTAAATATAGTTTCTCCCATGTGATCATCTCTCCTCTGTTTACAAAGCCTTCAGCCTTTTCCTGAATTACCCCGTGGGTAGATTAGTAACAGATATGGTGGCCCATTATTTAGCACACTTTAAAAAACCCTAGAAAATATACTGCCATTCTAGAAAGAAACAAACAGAACTAATGAGCCGAAGGTGTTGTCATGGAAGTGTTACTTACGAGCATGCAAGAGGCAGCTGCCCTTCACTGAGCTCTGCTGAACAGGCAGAGCATCAAGCAGAGCCCTCTCTCACGTACAGCCGGGAGGCTGCAGGCTCTGCAAACGCTGTTTGTACCGATGACGAGTGCCCTGCCGCAGCGGGTGATCAGCGCACCAGGGTCAGGAACATTAACACGCTCACAGACACACTGGATGATCACTCGTAGTGGCCATTGCTGTACAGAAGGCACATTAGGGGGAAGCTTGGCCGAGCTGGGTAACACTGAGCCTCTCCATTTGCATGCAGCACAGGAAAGCAAGTGCTCAGCTCCTGTTTAAAGGCAGCTACTGCTGCTTCACTGGGAGCTTTGGCCTTTTCAGTGGGGAACCCAGGAGACAGGCTGTCAAAACAGAAGTCTCTTGTTCAAACTACCAAGCTTAGAAAGGAGGGATAATGAAAATAAATAAATAAGTAAGTTTAGAAAGGCTCAGATCAGTCAAACCAAAGAGAGTTGCTGTTTCGTGGTTGACTTATTTTTTTGTTTTCTGAAGTTATCTGGTTATTTTGAGTTGGTTGCATACAGAAGCAAGAAGTGTGGAGTTCACTCAAGGTCTTGAAGATAAATTTATAGTTCAGTTTTGCAAACAGACAAACAAATAAAAGTTGACTTACGCAGTGGAGGTTTTATATTTCCTCACTGTACTTTCCCTGCTTTGTACAAATCTTCCTGGAAATCTCAGTAGTAACTCCTACTAAGTGCTGTGATGCCTACTGTGCAGGGCAGAATTAATCAGCTGCAAAGAATCCTTCCAAGTACATGTATTTTTTTTCAATCGTGTCAAATTCCTTCTCCTTAGTAATCCCCCTTATTCCCTTAGGAGCTGAAAGAAGATTTAATTGTTAAATTTGCATAGTAATTCAGCAAATAAACTCTCCAGTCTGGTGTAGACCTTTAGTCATTGCAGGCTTCCTTTTAGTTATAAGTCACTTTCCTATGGTTAGTCATGAAGGCATTTCATACTCAGGAGGTGATGCAGAGAAATAATTGAGGAACTGTCCATGTGGGGGTTTTTGCTTTTAGGGCTACTCTTTTCTAATGTAGTTTGTTGCAAGATTATTTTTTGAACAGAGCTTTGCAAGTGGATTGTGTTTGCCTTTTTTCCACAACTATCCATGTCAAAAAACAGTCCTGCTGTAAGGGGTCTGGTAGACCACTTGTAGCAATTCGGGATATGAGAAATAGCCTAAATCCTATTTAGTGAAACAAAACACATCATTGTTGCTGGATTAAAACAAAATTTTGATTTTAAAGATCATTTGCAAGTATGGGGATTTGCATGGTTTCTGCAAGACATGGGAAAGGTGGAACATTTTTTGAATGAACAGAAAACTCCAAGTTTCTAAATACGGTCCACAATACCTCATGCATCTAGAGACTTTTAAAATTATGACACAAGAAGTTGGATTGCTAGGTTCAGCTATCCACAGGTGTGGTGGCACAATTCAGTGGTACAGCTTCAGTATTTAGGATTTTGATGGTAAAATTGCCCACAATCTCTTTGCACCTCTACTCTGCTTTACTGGATCCATTTCCTATGACAAAGCATCTTGAAAATCTACAATCTCAGTAATGAAGAGGAAACTCTACATTTGTCAGAAAGAGGCAGTAGCCTGGCTGAAGGTGTGTTCTCCTTTTCAAAGGAGCTTCTACCTTTGATGGTGGCAAACTGAACTATTGAAAGTATCCTTTCTCCATGAAAGTGAAGAGGTTGTGCAGCCTCCACTCTTGGAAGTTTTCAAGACCCAACTAGATGAAGCCCTGAGAAGCCTGGTCTGAGCTCATTGCAAAGTTAACTAGGCTACTGAGGACTAATACACAACATTTTCTTTAAACAGCTTCTTCAGGTTTCACCAATGCATTTCAAAAGCATGTATTTTACTTCAGGAGGAAGCTGAATGTTTTTAGATCCAGATCACACTTGGAAGAAGTCAGCCAAAGAGACTAGACTCCTGACAACATCCACAGATCTGCTTACTGAGCACAGGAATTCAGAAAAGTAACACAGCCCCTTCCATTAGCTCTGCTTAAAGCTCCAAGCATAGCCAAGCTTACTTGCATTGGACTTGCATTGTTCCTCTACCCACCCATCAAGACTGGGCTGCATCTGCCTCTAAGCACTGACCATGTCTGTCCCCTCCTTTAGCTCAGACAAAGCCTGAATTAAACAGTCTCTCTTTATCACAGATCTGTGCTGATCTCTGCTGAAGAGAGTCATAATAAAGTATATCCCACAGAAGACCCCAGCTGAACTTCCCTTTTGAAGTTAAGAATAACATCTGTGTAAATTTCTTGCAGCAAATGATGTATCACATGGATGGAGTGTATGCTTGCTTCTAGTAAAATACCTGAATGAATTAATTATTTTTGAATGAGACACAAACCCCATGTGTCACTGTCAAAATGTGCTTTCCAAGTGTTAAATCCAGCTTTCACAGAAGTTGCTAGATATGTCTGACTCAGGTGGCATGGTTCATTTCCAGTTCCAAGGCTATCGGCCATTTTTGCCAGGAACACTTGGACATACCCATTTCAGGCTGTTTAAGAAAAATATGTGCTTGTCATTCTGAAATTTAAGCTTAATGAACATCTGTGCCTTTAACTGATAAAGGAAATGTTGCAGAAGTAGGTCTGAAGAAGTAAAACTGCAAGTTTTAGGAGCAGAGCAGAGTAGTAAAACTTGATCTCTGCTTAAGATCTGCAAAATGTTCTAGGGAAGTCCTCCTAAGGGAAAACATCTCAAATGTTCCTTGACTCTCCCCCTCAAAATCTACATGATGCTGCTGCTTGTGATGTGATGCATGCTCTATTTCATTCTTGTAAAATTATCATCTTAAGGCAGCCCAGCTATACTGAAGTGATGCTGGGTAGTAACTATCTGGTATCTCTCCTACTGCTGGTCCTGTTTTCAGAGGGCCTACAGAAGTACAACTGATCTAAGTCATTACAAGTAATCTCTGATACACTCACCTTGAGATAGTTGGGAGAATCTTGCATACTTAGTTTTGAGCTGTGACAATTTCCCCAGCCCTACTGTTCCTCCAGCCTTACAGCTGCACGCTTTTTTACTGTTGCTGTTGGTGTAGGAGATGAATAAGTTCTGTACTGACCTTTTAAACCCTCTCACTCTATATCTTCTACTTCCACTGGCAAAAAAAAAACAGCTGCTTTCTCAATGTCATCTGTTTGTACCAAGTTTATCATACCGAACTGTATAATTGCACTTTTGCATTCAATAGTTAGGACATATGTGAGTCCCCACTATCTGTAAGGCAAGCCATTTCTCAGGAGTTATGAAATCAAATGGAGAATTTAATTGACGTATGATTGGTTGTGTCCAATTCTTGTTCCCAAGGAAGAAGTAAAAAAAAAATTTTTTAAAAAAAGGGCAATTTTCCTTGTGATATGAGTGTACATGAGCTTAACAAGGCAATTTTGAATGAGAGCAATCTACCAGCATTTCCTCCCACTGGGGCAGTGTTCTTGGGACTATGAGGAAATTTCTTCTTTGGATTTCTGAGTAATCACTTGCATGCACCATGACTTACAAATAGGTATTATCTTGCAAGTAATACCACACAGAATTCCACATCTTTGTCTCATAAAAGTCATTAAATTATCAGCCTAGTGCTTTCCTAGCATATTGTCTCACTGATCTTAAAAGAGGCATCCTGGTGTTGAGGGAACAGTTATCTAGGTGATAATCATTGCTGAGACGTCAGAGCAGCACAAAGAAATCTGAGCGCTATATAAACATTCAGTTGAAATTCCTTTACACAGACAATTTTCCCTGCACTATTCTTCTGAACTCCAAAAGAAGCATAAGCCCTGACTCAGGCAATGCGGAGTGTTTGCTCTGGCACCCAAGCCAGCAGATGTGACTACTTGGCATCCTTTCCTGAGACTTGAACCTCATGGTATGTCTATGCCAAATGTATCCACATTATGCAAGAGTAATGGAAATTCACCAGGCACAGCAATGTTATGTTTTCCTAGATAAATGTTGCTCAGTTTAATTGTGAGGAACTGACTGATAAAAGCCTCAGTGATTACCTTGCTTGCCTAACTGTCTTCATTCTGTGAAATCCAACACTTTTACTGGCACAAAAAACATACGGAAAACAAGAGGGAACAAGTGTGTTAGAGCAGCAAAAGAGGACAAGCAAATCTCCTGGTGAAAGGTGAAGCACCCACCCAAAAAAAGGTTTATTTTCTCTTTGGAAGATAAGCTGACTGCACAGAAAGACCACTAAGAATAATTTCCCATCTGACATGGTTCAAGTGACTCAAGCTGCATGGTCACAGTGAGCTATTCATTTCAGTTTTTTCCTTTCTCCAATTCCAGGCAAAGCTCACCATGGAAAAAATGCTGGGATGGAGGTCATTTGCCTTTGGCAGCGCCTGAAAGGTGAGACAGAAATGTAACAATTTGTGCTACACAATATCTGCAGAATATAAAGAACGAGAAAATTAAACACAATTGAAAATAAAAAGTGCATAGGATTAGCCAACTGAAAGACATGCATTAAAATAAAAAGTTATTTTGATTATCATCACCTCGCCCTTCATTTGAACCAACTACCATTTGCCTACAGCCATTGTACCACTGCAAGATGTTTTGCTTCATATTTGCACACTTCTCATAAAAATATACTCCTATTTCTGCCTCTGACCATACTCCCAAAAATGTAAGTGTAATCTGTTACCTTCAACAGACAAAGGCACTTGGCACAATCCCACTCAAAAGTATTCAACATGCTCCTGATATACACAAACGGGGCAGCCCAGATCAAGCAAAGAGTCAGGGATATGTGCAGGTAGCTATGATTCAGTTCTGAAGATGAGGAAGGTTGTAAATATCCCATAGAGTCTGTTTGAGGTGTAACAAAGCTATTGTCACCCAACCACAGCCTGATGAAATACCTGCAGCATGCAATGCCTTTTGTTGCAAGATCCTTCACTCTACAGGGGGGAAATGCTATTGAAATTGGAAGAACACCTGAAGTAGCAGCAGGGGATTGCTGCTACACTATTAGTGCAATTGATTGCTTCAGCAAATAGCCAGAAGTAGCCACTTACCTCATAAGTTACTTCCACTGCAGTAATCAAGTTCTTGTTAAGAAATCGCAACCATAAAGGAAAGCCAAAAGAAACTGGCTTCTAACCCTGGACTTCAACGTCACAAGAACTGGAGAAGACACAGTGAATCACAGGGTTCCTGCTACTTATTATCCAGAGGCCAAGGGAAAATTGAACCATTTTCACAACACTTCAAAAGGTTGTTTCCTAAATGTTGGCCTAGAAGGAAAATCCTGGAAACCATTCACTGTAGATGCCCTACCTAACCACTGGTCTGACTTGCAACAAGCCATATTTATCCTGCAGGGATAGGAGCAAGGTGCTAATGCTTTCCAAAGCCCCACATGACGAAGAGTTACTGCACGGTAATGGCTGAATGGATAGTTCACAGTGAATAACTTAATCAATTAAAAAGTCCTTTTTTTATCTGCAGACATTATGAGTTTCTCAGTTATTCATTTGAAATTATTGTCTGAGTTATTTGTTGTCCACAGCAATTCATTGCATGACTAGTCAAAAGAATGCTAAAACTCAGAATAGCAGACAGAGAGCAGATATTTCTTTTCCTTGATTAGCAAAATGAGACATTTTGAATCAAGTCTCTGCTTCAATATTTAGACTTTTGAAACAGAAAATAGCCTTGCAAAAATACTGTGTGATATTTACTTAAATGCTGCTGTTTCAATAGCTGGTAATAAATTCAATAGACTAGTTGTGAAACTCAGCAGAAAAAATATAAATAATCAAACTACTTAAATCATTTCAACATAGCATTATCTGAGGGTTAAATAATGTTTGCCTACTTGCAAACACAGTTGTCAGTTGCCTGCAGCAGACTTTACAGGACATACCTTCAAATTCACACTGATAGAGTGGTACAGATACAAGCTAAAACTAATTCTACTACTTCTTTCATACAAGGTTAAAAAAAAAAAAAAAAAGGAATTTTGAACATAACAACTTAAATTACCTTACTCATTTTGGTTTGGGAAACAAAGAGCCCCAGCTACTCATACAAATCAGAAATGGTGAAATATAGGATCAAGTGACCACACTCATCAGGAACAAAAGATCAGTGCTCCCAGCTTCCCTGATGGACTGAGTTGCTTGTTTACCCCCTACAAATGTTCCCCAGGGAAAAAAATCAGCTGTTTCAAGCTACTAAGAATCCTGTCAGCATGCAACAACTAAAAAATCTTATGCCTAATGAAAGAATATTGAAAATACATGTATGGACTTTGGCTATCCCTAATTGTTCAATGGTTCAGTTGGTGTACTAAAATGTATTTTAAGATGGTATTTTGGTTGAAAATCTCTACTTGACACTTACAAGCAACTTAAGAGAATTAAAGTATTTCATATACTAGGTGTTTTTCTTCTTGCTGAAGGGATAAACACATTCCACAGAAGGGAAGTTATAGCTATGCAAGTTACATGGAGTGACAGGTCTATGGAGCCAGGCAACATTCATGTTTCATTTTGCTAATGGACTGGGCTACAAACCTCTTCCTTAGAAGTGTATGGATAAAGTAGATACACAAAGTCTTTGCTTTTTTACTGTAGTCCAACAGGATGCTTTGTAAGTTATTCTTACCAAGTGTCAAAATGAGTCTAAGTGACAGATTATGCATTTGCTTACCTACATTTAACACTGGCATTTCTCCATTCACTCATACTAGGGTAAATAAACTGAGACTCTGGCTCCATATTCCCCCTTGTTTGATCTCACTCTAGATCAGTGATGCCAAGCCACCAGCACTGGCAAACAGAGATCTGGGCTGGCACCAATGACAATGAGCAAACAACACTTTCAAAACATGTTTGATGCCAGATAGCAAAGAGCACCCTCCCTTCTTCAGGAGCTTGTTGCTAGAAAGGCTGTCAGCTCTGAAATCTGCAAGTACCTCTTTCATGCGCCTGGAAGGGCCAACATGTCACTTCTTTTCTGCAGCCCCCAAAAATAAATCCATTATAGGGGTCCCAAAGAGTGACACATAGGTGCTTTCTCCTGAACTAGTCAATGCAAAATTGTGTCTAAAAATGAGCAAAGCTAGCTCAGTAAGACACAAGAAGTACACCTACACTAGCTAAAATTTTCAGCGGGTTCAACCACCATTTCAAACCTTTCAGCTTTTAATAGGCAGGCATCTTCAGGAGGACACAACAAAACAAAAGCAGGATGCAGCAAAACGAAAACACACCAAAGCTAGGCAGGGCAAGAGTGAAAAAATGAGAGAGAAAATGAAGGTATACGCACTTACTAAGCTGCTACCACCTGGCTATTGGTGGCGCCTACTTGTTCTATTTTTAGGTTTATAATTAGATTTATTAGTAGGTTTAGACTGGATATTAGGAAAAAAAATTCTTCACTGAAAGGGTTGTCAAACATTGGAACAGGCTGCCCAGGAGTGGAGTTCCCATCCCTGGAGGAATTGTAAAGACTTGAAGATATGGCACTTGGGAACATGATCTAGTGGTGGACTTTCCAGTGCTGCATTAATTGTTGGACTTGATGATCTTGTAAGGAAAATTAATCCACAAACATAAGAGGTTTACGTCCAAAAAGGAGACAGAGGAGTCCCTTTACTTTATTCAAATAAAGGGAGAGGCCATGGGGCATTCCCCTGGGGTCTCTCGAATTTTTGGAGGATGCAGCCTCCTTTTTATCCCAATTTCCCGACCGCATTTCCCTCTCTCTTTCCCCATTGGCTGAGGTACTTGAGAGGTACAGACTTCCCAGAACGCCTGATCCCAAAGATTCCCCTCTAATGTATAACCCTTTTAATTTTTAATTTTTACAGAATTTAGGGGTTTTCTTTCCCATTGTTTCTTTCATCTTTCAATGTCTAATTTCAATTATCAACCAACCTAGAGTTTATTTGTAAAACCAAATATCTTTTTCCATTCATCAATCAGTGGAATCCTTCCCATTGTTTCTTTTATCTCCCAGTGCTAGTTTTATCTACCAGCAGACCCCCAGTTTGTTTGTAAAGACAAATCCACTATTCCTCTCAATCTTAAAGGTCCTTTCGAAACTAAACGAGTCTATGATTCTACTCCCTCTCCTGCCACGTGGCACTCCTGTCTGGCAGCATAAGGGGGCCAGGGCAGACCCTGCCGAGGCAGCGATTGCACCTCTAGTGCCTGATGCACGTGTATCATGTGCCCGACGTTCCTGGAGGGATCAGCCCAGTCTGGATCTCCTGCTGGGGCCTGGGCTCTCACTGAGTGCTGCCACGGGCTGCTTTACATCTCCGGGAACTGGGATGGCCAAGTCGGCTCCTCTTAAATTACAGCAGTCCCCATTCTCCACCCACGGGGCTTCAAGAGGCTGTGGAGGCCGAGAGCGACGGGCATTGGATTATCCGCAGGGCTACAACACGAGGTGGCTCTCTGGGCTGGGAGGTGGCGGCGTTCGCTCACCCCTACTAGCATCCACACCCGAGCCCGCGTCAACATCCGCATCTCTGCCCATACCCACACGGACACAAGCTCCTCCAGCAGAGCCTGCGCCCACGGCCTCCCCGCTGCGGACTAGCGCGGGCTGGGCCCCGCTGCCCGCTCCCCACCCGGCCGCGCGACACCGCCCCCACCAGAGGGCGTCACGACCCCGCGTTCGGGCGGGCGGNCCCGCCCCTGCGCAGTGTTCTGAGGCAGGGCCGGGGCTGCACGGAGCAGGGCTGCTCGCTCTGCAGGGGTGGAGTGTCGCTGCATTGGTCACTGTGTGTCCGTCCCGCCGCCGCAGTTCGGGCTGCGCAAGGAGGTCCTTCCTGTTGAACTTGGTTCCCAGATTGACGGGAGTTTGGTGGCTGGGATGTGACCGCCTCTTCCCTTGAGGAAACTCTGTATCAAAGAGCTTTCTGTGTAGTAGCACACCCTCTGCTATTTGGACAGCTAGTGACTGGTTGGGGGGAGGGGGTACTGCTGGAAAAAAAATAGTTATGTTAGAAGTGTGGATAATCTGAGCTGAGCCTTTCAAAGTTCACACCCCGTGAAGCTGCAGAGCAGAGCCAGGCGTATGAGAGAGGGATGTTTCATAAGAATCAACTGGCTGTTGCAGAGCAAGACCGGGAAAAAGTGGTCCCCTCAAGACAAATGTCATTGCCAGATCATATTGGTAAGATTGCAACTTACAAATACAACTGGAGACAGAGAATTTAAAAAGAGAGAGAGAGAGAGAGAGAGAGAGACAGAAAACAGATGCAAAACAACAACAAGACGCCAGAATAAAATGAATCTTAGGCCAGTGCTGGAACACACTGCAATCCCTCGCCGTTCAGGATGATTTAAATGGATGGAAAAGGGATTAAGGTCTAATCCAGCAGTTGCTCTGTTTGAATTAATCTCACAGGAGTCAGTCGGGATATGTATATTTAGGGAGGTGGAGAAAGAGAAGAAAGAAAGCAAGAAATTGCCGGATGAAGCCCTGAATATAATCTAAGGAGACTTCATGTAGTTCCTTGTGCCATACTGATTTTAAAAGCTGATTATATGATCCAAACCCTCACAGATATTTCAAAAAGAAAAGGTGACATTGCTAAATATGCTGTTCTTTCTGCAGTACTGAACCCCAAGTCTCCCTGCCAGCTGTTGGCTGCAGCAGAGGCAGTAGCCATTTCACTCACACTGGCTGGGGTTCTCTCCATCACTGCAGCGCTTTCCTTGGCTGTGATCTTGCTTTCAAATGCCACTGATTTTCTGGGACAGTCTGTGAGAAAACTGTCCCACTGAGTCTTGAGTTTCCTGAGAGCCTGAGTGATTAAAGAGATTCTTCTTCCTTTTGAACTCAAATGTTTTCCAGAGCTGCCTTCTCTTCCCTGCACAACACTATCAATCTGAGGCAGGGCACTGAAATATCTACACGAGAACTGCCAAAAACAGCCTTGCATATTTCCAAGCAGTTATGCAGCCTTTAGTAAATCACCTTAGTGTGAGCAAACGGTGCTTCAGGCAGTGCAGAAAAAGAAATCCAAATGAGGACAAGGAGTACCCAGGGAGGCTTGTGAAGATGCTCTGGAAGGGAAGACAAAATATTACGAGCTAGCCTAAATCCTTAACTCACATTATCAGCAGATTTCTTCTGCATGTGTGGGTGCCCTTTACATGTGCAGGTGGATGTATCTGAGGCAGGAACCAATTTGAAAAAAAGGGAATCTTACAACACCCAACCCAGCATGCTCTAGTCCCAGAAATATGGTACTCATTTTAGCAGTTATGACTATGAACAGTGCTGGGTTTATAGTTTTCTAGCAGCCCTCAGCATCTCCAGAGGGACCAGCAGTTCCTTTCAGAACTGAGATCACTCTCAATGATGTTGTAATATTTTAAAATAATCTAGACCAGCATGGCATCAACGAGACCTGAGTTTAATCCTTCTTTCCACAAGTATCAAAAAGTAACACATTTAGCAAGTAAAAAAATACCTTTTGTCATGTCCCACCCTTAAGGGGAAGGGAGCACCCAAAATTCACAGATGCTCATGGTCCAAAAGGAGCAACAGAAGTCAGAGGGTCTGCAAAAGAATTTTACAGATTTTTATTAGTACCTGACATGGAAATTGGTATAAATTAGTCCCTTCTCACATAAGCCTGTGGTGATGGGTGCTTGACCTCAAACTCTAAGAGAAGGGAGCATTTTGAGGAGTCAGAGCATTTCCAATTACAGTACTTACCTGTTTGTTGAGAACTGAGGGAAGGGAGGGAATAAGATCACGCAGGGGGAAAATTTACAAAGTGAGAGTAACTAGGACTATGAGTCTTTCATTCTCATGTCAAAAACAAATGAAAAAATACATGTTCCTGCCATAGTGGAGGTAAAGAAGGAGATGAATGCTGGATGGCGAAGCCATCTTTTCAAAGACTTTTAGCTCAGGTAAAATGAATGAAAAATTCCAATGGTCCCCAAAAGTAAATACTAAAATTGAGCTGGGTGTATGCAACTGAGCTGGGCATATGCAACCCACCCACCAACAGTACAGTGCAGGTAGGTATTGAGATCTTGGGGTACATTCAACCAGTGGTGAGAAGTGAGTACCCTGGTAATGCCACTTTTCAGGCAACAAGGGTCACAGCTGGGATCCCAGACTTCCAGCGCCAGCCAAACACTGAGGCCTGGGTTTGCTCTTCAGTGCTGTTTTGAGCATAAAAACCCACCTACCTTCAAACAACACTGTCTGCATTCTCATTTTTCCAGGAAAATGTTGGCAATTATATTACCCTACCAATATGAATTGTGCATTTGTGTCTGTTTTCTGTGCAGCTTGTGCACTGGAAATGTGTTTTGGCTTTAGTTCAAATCCACTTCAGTGCCCCCAAAGAGATCTTCATTGTTCTAAAGGCTTGCTGAGATTCTTTCCAGTTTATACACAACTGTTTCTAAACCCTGGGACCTGTGCTTTTGGTTGTCTATCAGGAAAGAGTGGCAGAGATTAAAGAAGTGCATGCCTTTGGCTGCATACTTTAAAATAAAACAGCCGTGGTTTTCAGGAACCCCTTTTAAGGTGTAATAAATCCAACTTTCTGAATGCCCAAGGCTGTGTTTATCTAGAAGTATCTTGGGGGAGATTGCTATGTCTATTAATCTGTTTTCCTGTTTCCTTACCTCAGGGCTTAAAGGCTGCATAAACCAACCAGCTAGAAGGCTGTAAGGAAAAGTCTCCACAGACAAGTATCTCCCTCTGCTTTCTGTTCTTAAGCAACACTCCTGGTGCAGGGGAGTAGTTAGACATTCTTATAAAGCAGGAGCAGTAGATAAGGGTGATATGGTAGGGACAAACCAGAATGACCTCTGTCTCAGAAGAAACCTCAAACCTCTTCAGGACCTTTAAAAGAGTTTTAAAAACAGTGGATAAAGGAAAACCAGTGTCTGTTTTTTATTTAGACCTTCAAAAGGCTTTTGATAAAGTTCCTGAGAAGAGGCTATAAAGGAAGCTTAGTAACCACAAGGTGAGAGGTAAAGTCCTGCATGGATAGGGGGAGAAAAAAGCCCACAGCTGAGGGAATGGAAACAAAGAGGAGGAACAAATGGTCTGTCTCAGCATGGAAAGGACTTCCATGTAGGGTGCCCTCAGGATTAAAAATCTGACATGTGCTTGGGATATTTATTAATCATTTGAAGGCCACGGTGAAGAGCAAAGGTGACAAAGTTTGTGTCATGAGAAATTGCAGAGGATGAAAAAATTAAGAGAACTGAGATAGTGAATGAAATTAAACACACACAGGAGAAGAACACTTTGAAGAGAACACTACAAACTACTTATGTGTGTGGGTAGGTTTTAAGTTTCTTTTAAACATCCCGAAATAAACCAGGCACCTGCAAGGAAACTGACTCCTGATGAGGTAGTGGTGGTTGAGAAAGCATCATTATTTTTCAAAAACTTATAAAAAAGGTGGGTTTTTTTTTTAAAAAAAGCCAATAAAGAAAAGACTATAATCCTGTGATTTCAAATTAGCAGATGGCATGACCTGTTTTTGCCGTGGCCATCATATTCAGATTCAGCCCACCTTGCTGAAAGGAGAAACAACAAAAGAAGCTGCCAAAAGGTCTGACAAGGCTGGATTTCTTCTGCCTCTACTCCTCATGCAAGAATCTCTGTCTTTCCATGTTACACTATAATAGCTTTGGCACATATTTAAACCATAGTTATGAAATATATTTTATTGCATGGTTATTTGGTTTATTAGGCTTTGAAAGCTATCTTTATTAAGAATTGACATTTAAAAATCAATATTTATTTGGGGGTGACAGTTATCACAGTTTAGAGCTTTTGCCCAGTCTCAGTTTTTTTGGTCACTTTTAACAATAAGCAAAGAAACTGCACTCTACATTTAGGAAGGTAGGATCCAGGGCCAAGAAGCATCCACAAGGCTAACTTAGTAAAAATACACACTACTAGAAGAAAATACATGTTTTTAGCCTCTGGGATCCAGTTCTGAGAAGAAATACGAGAAAGGGAGATTTAAAATTGCTTTTAGTTACTGTATTTAAAGTTAAAATTATAAGCTACATGAAATGTGTTGTGGGACAGATAACAACCACATAGATAGCTATAGCATAACAACTGATAGAGAACAGGAGAAAGTCTCATGGCTGATCACTGAAGAATAAGGGTCATCTCAATTCATGTCAGCTATCTAAAAGCTCAGTATTGAAAGGAAAAGCTTGGAATTGGTAGTGAAAGGAGAGAGACAAATCCATATCCACTACTCTTTGGAAGTGCCCATGAATCCTATGTTTCCTGTAAAATCCCCTCTATCCATTGACTCAGAGACAGTTATAACTTTCTCTGAAGCAGGGTATCTTTAAAAAGGTACCTGTGCTTATTCTGGCTGGGATAGAGTTAAATTTCTTCATAGCAGTCCTGATGGTGCTATGCTTTATGTTTGTGTCTAAAACAATGTTCATAGCACACTAATGTTTAAGGTATTGCTGAACAGTGCCTGCACAGCATCAGATTTCTCTTTTTTCCACTCTGTCCCCACTTCCTGGAGCAAATAAGAGGTGAGCAAGCAATTGGGAGGGGACACAGTCATGACAGCTGACCTGAACTGGTTAAAGGGATGCTGCATGCCATATAGTGTACTGCTCAGTAATGAAAACAGGGACAGAGGAAAAACAAGGAACTTTTTGGCTTCCAGAGTGTTCAGTGCTTAGAGACTGGTTGTTCTGCTTGTGATTTTCCTTTTTCTTCTTCCTTCACCAATTAAACAAGTTTTCTCACTTTTGCTTTTCCTCTTCTGTCCCCCATCCTGATGTGGGGGCAAGGGTGAGTAAGCAGCTATGTGGGAGTTTGGTTGCTGGACAGGATCAATCCACCACAGTAGCAATTATCCAATGTTTCTAAATGAACTGTCTGTACATATGAAGAGTGAACCAAGACAAATGTAAGTCTTGTAAAATGGGAATAAAATAACACCAGAAAAGGATACTTTAGAGTAAATCATAGAGAAATGGGGACTGGATTACCTTTATTAAGGTAATACAAAAAGTATTATTGAGGTGCTCTGCAGAAATCTCCCCTTTATTGAGGGGAGATTTCTGCAGAGCACCTCAATAATACTTTTTGGATCCCAACAATCTCTGTCTCAGATGATGGTTTGCCTCTCCATCCCACATGCATAAAACAGATTCCTGTGTGAAGTTATATCTATGAAGCAGTATTTAATGTGCTCCTGAACAATCCGTCTGAGTCCTGTGCCTGTGGCAATATCACAGGAAATGCCAACACACAGCACATAAAATGTCAGCTCTCCACAAAGCAAGAAAAGAAATGCTATTCCTTTATGCTATAATATGATGCCTCATGCAGTTTTCTTCTAGGTTTATGTTTGGTTTCCTGAAGTTTTGGAAGCAGGAGCATACACTAACCTGCTCCATAGGGCCATGATACTTAATGGGATCAGTGTAGTGATAGCTCAGCCTTAATCTGCCATGTGGCCACAAGTAAGCCACCCCATCTCTCAGTACTTTGTTTTCCTTCACCTATCTGGTTTATTTGAATGTAATCTCTTTAGAGAGAAAATGTCTCAGGCTTTTTAGGCACAATGGCAGAGATGGCTGTCCTCTGATGTATTAGGAAGTGCATGGTGGCTCCGTGGCTAGAGGAATCTGACTGGATATACTGTTGGGTTCCATGGCAAACCATCAAAGTTTGCCTCCACAGATGCTCCTGGTATCCTAATCCGATACTTTCTCCTACAGTATCGGATTCGGATTACCTTCACACCATCACAGTCTTGTTACTACTGAATTTTTCAAAAACCCTCTAAGCCTCAGGAAAGGCAAACTGGCAACTATGGCCCTGCTAGGCAGCTCTCAGCCCCATCAGGTGTACTGCACATTTGTAGACAGTAATGGGGATGACTGTCAAGCACACTTTCCATTTCTGCAGTGGGAGCTTCTGCAAAGTCTGGAGGCAAACAGGGGAGAGGGTCTAGGGACTGGCAAGCTGCTCTTAGCAGAAATCTCTTAAATAAAGGGTTAAAAATAACTTCTGTTGATTTCAGAGCAAAAGTCCTGAGAGAAGAGGGAGGAGGAAGAGGAGGATTCCAACCCAGGGAGCAGCCAAGCAAAGCAGCGTGTACCTGGCACAGGAGGAGCGGAGGACATGCCTTCTGCAGGGATTATGCAGAGCTGCTGGAAGTGAAGCTTGAAAACCGGCAGAACGGAAGCTTGGAAACCAAGCCCTGGGCTGAAGCAGGTAATTTACCTTATTTGAAATAAAAACAGCTTAAGTTGAAGCCAGCTGGAAATTCAGCTGACTTGAAGCTGCAAGCAAAATTAGCATAACACTCTGCAGGTTGAAACATGGGGGAAGCAGACTGAGGGATTGACCCTTGATGTCTGGCAATGTTAGGAAGCTGCTACTGCTTCTGTAGTGCTGTTCAAAATTACCCCTTAAAGCTAAAATCATTGCAAGACCAAGCTAGAAGACCATAATAGTGCCTGTTGGCCTTAGCTGCGACAAGCAAAAAAAGACAACTGCAGCAGAATCATCATTAAAAGGAATAAGACTATGACTATTCCCCCCCAGATTGGCAGAGCATGGTAAGTACAACTGACAGGCTGAAACATCTCGGCCAGGAGTCTGTCAGTGTAAATCATTTTATCTATGCCACTGACTTCCACAGTGAAGCTGAGCCACTTCATTCCATTAAGAATCCAGATCTTGAATGCAAGCAGGTATAGCCTGTGTCTTGCAAAGTGATCTTTGCTGGACAGGGGCTGGGGGAAGAGGGGTCATAATTCACCATATCACACTGAAAGACACAAGGTAGCTTTCATAACTTAGCTACAGCAATCTAATCCTAGAAGCCTTCTAATCATAGTGGTTGCCAGACAGGCTAACTCAGCCATGCAAGCTAATGTATCCTGCTACTGCTGTTAGGCTTATTCCGGTCCCCAAGCTAATTCCTGTAGAGCTAGCTTGTAGAGTTAGCCTGTATAATTCAACACTACACTGCACTGGCAAACCCTTTAGGAGTGTGGCTGCGTATGTGTGCAAGAAAGAGAGCACAGTTAAGTGATGCTGTACTCCCAGACTTGTGTATATCTGGGAATTTTATTTGCCTATGTACTGACGACTAAAGATCTGGTTCTTTTCCTGATGTTTACAAACCAGGTCCTATGTCAGTAAGTGGCTTAATTTGAATGGCGTAATGATTAATGTAGCCAGCTATAATAGGGCACCAATGCTTCTGCTTCTGTTTCTCCTGAACTTACACTAGCAGCAACAATGGTAACCTCTTCTTCATATTTGAAAGCAGTACTTTCTCAAATATGGAGATTTTGCACCACTGTGCCAGGATGCAAAGCAATGTTATTGCATGCAGAGTAAGATAGTGTTGTGTCTGGACACCATCGTATTCTTACTGCAAGGTAATTTTTTTGCAAGATTGGGAGTGGATTTTCTGGACTGCAAATACCACAGGAGTCTTACTGAAAGGATTCTTTCAAAAGGGATCCACAATAGGTATTTTCATACAGAACATGAAGAGGAATCACTGTGTCGTTAGCGTGCCATTTAGCTCCATTTTATTGAGTTAATCTGAGTTTTGTTACAATATCCCAGTCTCAGGATCTCTGCTGCCTTTGAAGAAATAAGCAGCTGCATGGAACATGTGATCAAGAGTTCACTACTGTTTGCAGTGAAGCATAAACATGAATGAGCCTAGACATGCTTGGAAGCCCAAGAAGGTATTAATAGAACTTGCTCAGTGTTTTTAATGAAGGAGTTTGGAGCAGTAAGACCCCAGAAGTCGTTTCCAACTTGAGGAATATGCAAACACATAGCTGAGGACACATCAAATGCACATTTTCTAAAGAAGGCATTTCTATGTGATTATCTTCTGCCTATTAAAAAAACAGGTCTTAGCTGAAATTTTGAGATGAACCAACTTCTGTATATCATGAATTCCACACGAATAAAAGGAGTAAAAAATACACAGTGGGCTTTTTTAAAAATCTGTTTTTACAGAAAGAAATACTGTTGCAGACATAAAACTTTTTCGAGGCTTGCCCTGGGCACTCCTTGAAATATGCTGTATGGACAATACACACTCAAACCTCTGGCTGTCTCTAGGAGATATTCATCCTGTCTCTCCTTGGCAAGCTGGGTTTCCTGTCCAGTCTCACAGGATTTATTGGCTCATTGTGGTGGAAAAAAATTGAGGCTAGTGACCAACCATATATGGGTATGGAAAAACCAAGATGAGCTAGAAGGGGGGGAGGGGGGGGAAGAAAAGTGTGTATAATTAAAAGTCAATTAAATATAAATCCTTATAAGCATAAGAGGAAAGGAGTAGCATGCAGAAACCTGCAAGAAATACAGATGTTCTCTGACTTTCTCCCTCCACCCCTGTGGATTAGCAGGGATGAGGAGGAGGGCCCATACTGGCACTGTGAACGGTCTTCTCATCACCTGAGTGGGATTTCCAGCCATTGACAAGCTGGAAGTAGATTAACAATGCAGTAGCACCATTAAAGAATGCAGTGAAAGGAGGCTGAGAGGCTGAGATCTTTTGGCCAGGTTGGGTTTTGCTTCCATTATTGCCTAGTAACATACAACTCTTTATGAGGGCATAAAACTGCTCTTTACGAATGTTTTTTCTCATTCAAAGGTCAGCAAAGTCACAGTGAAAGTTAAAGAGGAGGAATGCACGACTCAGTGGGGCTGGTGAAAGCAACCAGCCATTTTTGGTGAAAAGGGACTTAATCTGCTATCTCATAAGGGACATCCTGTGCCAGTTATCACCACCACAGGCTGTGAGCACATGTGGCAGAGAGGGTGGCACTTGGGGGTCTGCTTTTGCCACTGTGCAGATTTACCCAGCTCATGCAAGGCTGGTAAAAGCCACAAACCCTTCTTTATTCAAAATGGAGTACAGGCCAAAAAAATGACAGGCCAGAGTCAAAGCAAAGCAGGCCAAGGTAACTGAGTCCCATCAGGAGTGGAAAATGGCCTTGACTCATTCAAAAGAGTCAAAAACTCAAAGAGTGCTTTTTCAGAGGTGGCATTTCAGTTCTGACTCAAAGGCACAGGCAGCACAAAGCAGCGTGACTCCACAGATGGTTCATACCAAATCAGCTGCTGGCAAGTGTGTTAAAAAAACCCTTAAATTGTCAGTTAGTCTGTGCTTCATTATTTGCTTCTTACCCATTTCTACTGAATCTATACCAGCTCTGATAGGCGACAGTGCCATTGAGAATCTGCTGATTCAAATCCCTCCCTCCTCAGCAGAAAGCCAGTGGGAGGAAGGAAGAAAGAAACCCAACTCGACATTCTATTTTTCCCCCATCAAATAAACCCTAAATTGCTTCTTTAATGCACTCGAGGTTTTGAGCGGGGTAGGAAGCTCTGGTACAGAATGGGACTACAATTTTGTTAAAGACAAGCTCTGCAGCAAGCCTGTGAACTCCAATAAATTTTGCAACTCTGTTCCCAGTCAGAAACAGAACAATAGCCTCTCCTGTTTAATTGTGGATTGCAGCAAGTGGTTTCATGCTCAAACCCTCTTGTAATGTAGTCCTCTCCTTTTAATCATCAAAGGTGATCTCTGCCAAAGCAGCTGACAGTTGCATTTGATCAAGTGTAATAGGAACAGTCAGATCTTCCAGGATCCTTGTAGTTACCCATTTTCCATGTGTAATTCCAGTCTATTTCATACAAGTTTAATATGACAACTGTATTACAAAATTAGAGGGAGGATTTGGGGTGAGATGACTCACTGATTTTTTTTTCTTTCTTATTAGAAAATATGATCTCAGAAACAGAAGCTATTTTCTATTCCCAGCCCTGCTACTGACCCCCTGTGTGACCTTGAACAACCTTTGATGTCTAGATCCCTTCTTCCACTTTGCCTGTCATTGCAATTTAGGCACTGTGAGCTCAGTGGTGCAGTGACTGCCTGGTTTTGGGGTCCCAGCTTAATAGCTATGACAGATAAGTGTGCACTTAGAGTTGGTGACATCTGGACTTTAACACCACTCACATACATTAGTAGCTGTATAAATATTTATATTTATCACAACATATATATGTGTGTCTGTATATGTACACATGCAATTTTGCTCCATAGTGGTTTTAAATTTGAGAATGAGTACTTTAGGGATAAGGAATCCCAATTTTAAAACCAAGAAAGAGGACCCAACCTCCATCCTTCAATACAACTGCACTTCAAATAGATTTGCCAGCAGAACTTCTTTTGGACTCTGCCCTGTGGTTTTCACAGTTCAATTTACATTGACCCTGGCAAAGCAAATCAAAGCAAAATGTCTGTTCCTTGTGCCACTGCTGTCTGGACCCACCAGTGATGCTCAGAGGTGTCCATTGCCCAGGTGCAGACCATATCCACTATGCAAATATTCCATTTTTGTTTTATTATGGCACAGGTCAAGAGGAGCATCAAATCCCTCTCACTTTTGTCAGATGTCAGCATTTGGGAAGGTGGTTGGTGGTGGATAGAGGAGGGGAGGACGGAAGACAGTCAAAATGAAAATGGTTTGGTTAATTAAGTGCAAGCACTGCTTGAAGGACCAGCACGTATATTTAATCAGTTGCCTAGTAACAAACGGTGTATGATGTGAATGCTATCAGCCCGCAGCATGAGCAAGGGATGGACCTTTTCTGTTTTTATCAGCTGCCAGCATGCATACTCTGGGCGTTGCATGCCCTTGTGCTCAGAAGGGCTGCTCTGCCACCTCACAAAAGCTGCATGGTAGCAAGGGTCCCCCCCATTTTGGCTCTGCTATTCCTGCTCCTCCCCCAGACATCTCAGAGAGAAGACTGTCTCTTCTTACAGGGAGTGACCTTTTCAGTGGTGAATCAAATGACAAGAAAAATTATCCAGATCTCCCCTCCCCTCCACCCACCTTTTTTCTTTATGAAGTTATCTACACTCTGGGAATAGAGCGCAGGCATTGCTGCTGCTCACGTTCTGTTACTGACACCAGTGTCATCATTAACGGTATATATCTTCCATAAAAACCTGTGCAGAGAAAATCAGAAAATCATTGGAACTGGGAGAGAGGCAGATTTAATAAGAAAGTGGGTTTGTTGGTTGTTGGGGGGTTTTTTGTGTCTTTTTTTTCCCAGTGACCTTAAAGAAAGAAGGGCAATGGATGGATAGATGCTGGATTGCAGCACATAAAACCAGCCCAAGACAAACTGTACAGTTCTGTTTCCTGTAGGTGAAAAAATAACTCATGACCTGACAGGCAACTGAACATTGAGTACTCCTTTGGTGCTAGTTTTAGGAGGGAATTTGACAACAAGAATTTGCTTGTAGTTTTCCACCACCCATGTGCCATTATGTTAGCTGGGCCTGATAATGCAAGGACACAAAAAATGCTCATGCCGCCTGTCCGTATTGTGAAAGAGAAATAAAAAGAGAACATCCATAAAATAAAAGCTTCCATTTATATTTTAACATGCCATGACAATGTTTGTGTGTTCTTATCAGGGCTTTCGCTCCTCCCTCCCCCCCTCTCCATTTGTAAATCCCATTGGATAAAAGACTACATCTTCCATAAAGAATTCCCACCAGAAATCTTCATAAATCCTCCATCAGTGAAATACTCTGCTGTCATGCTGAGCAGAAGCTAATCTAATTAAGATGGGATCTGCTAAATTTAATAGCCTGCTATGAATTTTTACGGACATCTGGTAACTGGAAGGTTGGAACGATTCTGACACATCAAATACACATTGTCCAAATGACCAGTATCAGGCCGATTATTTTCCCTTTCTCGGTCACTTGTAGCTGATGTAGGATGCAATCACCCCCTCAGGATACACACATGTGACTCCATCTGAAATTAATGGGGGTTAAGGTGCGTACATGTTGGAAAACAGAACTATGCCCCCAGTGCTTCCTCTAATGTTGTTTTTTCCTGATTAATGAAGGATCAGGATATACCTGCATTATATTTCATTGTTTTAAAATACTGTAAGTGATATACCAGGGGCTGGAGTATCTGTTAGCACACGTGTCTTTGGTATCTGAGAGTTATGAACCCAAACCTGACTGGCAGCTTTCCTCAGTCAAAGCCCTATATGACATCCGCTGGCTAAGCAGAGGTATTTCCAGTGGGGAGCAGAGGACCTTCATAATTTTAATCATCTCTTCCTGACCCAACAGTAAGCTTTTGGTAGGAGAAGGCAGGGGATGGAGGGTTGGGATGTTGGGGCTTTTATCCCTTAAGCTTCTAGTATGAAAAAGTTGAAACCTTCTGGTGGTCCCCAGAAATGGTGACTTGAGCTGTTTTAAGGCTGGTCCCATCCCATGGGCTGTTACCTTAAGAAACGAGCACATTTACAGAAGTGCAGGTCTTTCTCCCTGTCTTCATGGGATGCAGTCTGAAAATGCCATATTAATGAGCTCCTGGCACTCATGTGGTTTACTGACTCATCAATAGGAAAGATCAAAAATATTATTTCCACCTGGTAGATTCCACGGGTGTCTAGCTCTCTAAGGTCTCACTCTGAGCTTCCTGTAATAAAACCACAAATACACACACATATACATAGTTTACATTCACTGTTAGTAATTTTCAGGCAGGGAATACATCACACAAAGCACAATGTCCAATTTTTCAGAATAAAGAGTTTGCACTTTAAAACATATATTTCCTTATTTTCTGTCTTGGTAAAGAAACCATTTTTCTTAGATTTCCCCTAGCCTCACCATAATAAATGGTTCAAGTAAATTAAGCAACACAGTGGGAATTGTGTCAACCTGATGTGATGAGTTGGCACGTGAAAATTTAATCTCTTTACCATCCACCAGCCTTAAATCTGTGTAGTGTGACTTTTAAACACTTGCCAAAGAGCAAGGAAGTTACAATGCTGGCTTACAGATTATTTAGGTGCTGGCTTCATTAAATGGAAACAAACTCATGTGGTGCCAAATGGAGAACGCTGGGCTCCATGTAAATTTAAAAAAAAACTCACTGAAGTAATATAAATGTTGATTTAGTTAAACTGGAGCATCTGTAGTGAGAAGAGACAGGAAATCCAGCTGAAAGGATTGGGTTCACCACTGGTACAGCTCTATACAATACACACTGTGCAATGGCCAGTGCAAATCAGCGTCGTGCCTGGTGTACTGTGCTGATTTACTCCTTTAAAAACTTTACCAGTCAGCTCTCTGCCTCCCCCATAGCAAGGTGGACACTGCTGCACTGTCTGGAAAAAACAACAGAACAGCAGGTCTCCCTCCCTACCTGCTGCCCGGTTGTAAGAGCTGGGGGACCTAACAGCCACAAATTTGCTATGCCAAATCTCTCTTCATCCCGTTACACAGCACTGCTTCCTTCCAAATGTGGACTTCTTCACTCACAGAGGAACAACTTTACTCCACAGTTAGGGCATTTCATATGTTCTTGGCAAGTAATGATCTTGACCTACTATGGATTAACTATCTGAATGAACAGGAACAGATACAGTCTGCAGAAGGATGTCTATGACTTCATTAGAGTGACACTGAATCAATTGTGTAGACTGGGTTAATGTTGCTTATTCTTTCTAGGCAAAAGGCAGAATTAATTTATAGTGGTGTAATGTGATTCCAGAAATGAGGTATACATCTTGCCTGTAATGGCTTTTGATTATCAATATCCGTGTTTGTTTTTCACAAACAAATGAAAATGTAAGTGTGAAGAGAGCAAAGGTGTTCAAATGTTGTTCATTTTGTTAATGGTAAATAAAATGAAATTTTAAATATTAACATGATGAAAGCTAAAATGTATCTATAGTTATTATAGTTGGAGCTAATTTATACACATTCTAAAAGCATCTTAAAGGATCTGAATAATATGAAAAGTTAAAAAAACATGCCCATTGTGTGTAGTTTATTCTTTATCTCAAAATTTACAATAGATTATGATTATCTCCTTTTTCTGTGATAGAACCTACAGTGATTGGTTTCTTGCATTTAAAAAAATATATTAGAGTTAGCATTTACAGACAATTCCAGAAGTTTTGTGTATGCCTTTAAAACAAAAGGAGGGGGAAGAGGAGGAAGGGAGGGAGGGAGGGAAGGAA